>JAVCKT010003716.1:0-18076 GCA_032273925.1 Rhynchotus rufescens
GTTACACTTTTTTTTTCTTCATTTGTGATTTAGAGAAAAAATTATTATGAGTTGGGAAAAAGTTTGTAAATTTTATATATATTGTGTGTGTATATATATACACACACACACGCACCATTAGCATCTTTAATCGATATACTAGGAAAGAGATATAGAATAATCAGAATTTCATAATAAATCAGAATATTGTCAATAGCATAATATAATGGTACTGTATTTAAGCCTGTAACATTGTTTGTAGAGTGTCATGAAGATCAGATATATCTTTACTAAAGGAAACATGGCACAGACCGCAGCTTTCCCTTGACTGTAACATTATACCAAATTTGAAAGGGAAGTTCTAGAGGAGAACAAGTGACTGAGCTGTAATTGTACATATATTTAGAATGTAATATCTAATATAACTGGAAGCTGACAGGTAGAAGGGACAAATAACATTATTGGATAATTTGAGATGTAGCTAGTCATAATAGACAAGCCTAGGCACTTCTAGAACGATGACTGCATTACTTCCTTTGTATTATATTATATTACTGACTTTTTTTTTCTATGTGCAAGGACTTGGTGAATGAAAAACTGAAGGCCCAACAAATGAACAATGATCTAGAAAAGCTTGCCCACGAACTTGAAAAAATAGGCTTAAATAAAGAGCGTCTTTTGCATGATGAACAGAGCAGTGATGACAGGTGAGAATGGACAAGGCTGGCATGGAACAGCATAGAAATGGGTCTCCTATTCAGAAAAATAAAATTTTACAGACTCTTTTGTATATACTTTTAAGTTTACAGTGACACTGATTGGAAATGGTAGTAGCTGCTCTTAATAAGTTGATTAATATTTTACATTCAGTCTGTGGAAGTGAGTTTCTGTTTTTGCTGGTAAGAAGTTTCTTGAAGTCTAATGATAGTTATTCTTAAAATTTTTGATTTTTAGTCAGCAGCAGGAGCAACGGCAGTAAAAGAGAATAGGCCCAAGTGGGTTTTCCTGTCTTTTTTAGTTATGTAGCTGATAGAAATTTAGGTTTTGATCTGTGAAAGAGTAGCTCAAACACACTTCCTGACAACTATTTCGTTCTAATTCCTTCTATTAAGAAACTCTGCTTACATTTCCACTTACGCTGGCTGGGAAGTAGCCAATGCTCAGGCTTCTCTGAAACTTCATACTGGCTCCATTGCCCCACTACATCTGCCAGTGTAAGGCAGCTGCTATCCTGACATCTGCTTCCTCTACTCTGTTGTGTTGTGTCTTATCCTGAGGGGATTTAGGGAAAATGTGTGACAGGAAAAATGGACTCGTATGGGCCTGTAGCCAGTCCTATTATCATGCTGCTCCTCAGTTGTACTTTCTATTTATTTATTTATCTGAAAAAATACTTGTCATGACAATCAATCATAGTAACAGATCATGAACATGTAAACTGATTTGGGGGCCTTCTGTATCAAAAAGAAACCAGATGATATTTTATTCTTCAGTTTTCCTTTCTTAATGCCAGTGCTCTGCTACTGGCACCGGGCCAGAATCCTGTGTGTAGAATCGGTTGCCACCTCTTGTCTTCCACTTTCTTCTGCGTTTCCAGGTCACAGATGAGTTCCTTGCTCTGTCAAGAGAAGCTCTCAGAGCCTCAGAACCTTGACTTGTGTGATTTCTTCTGAGTAAAAGGTAGCAGTGTAACATTCGGTGCATAGTATGAGTTTGTGTTGTCCTCTGGTTAGAGTATCATGTGAAGAATCAGTCCTTGAGTTGGAAGAGCTGAAGCTTGCGCTGCTTCCTAGAAGTCCTGATGGAGCAACATTGTTCTAAGTAGTAATTTCTAATATTAGGCATGAGTGCCCCGGAAATAGAAAAATACTGTCGTGCAAATGTGCTTTTAGAAGGGGCGCTATGTGGAAAAGTTTATGAATCTACTTCTGCTTTCCAGATAATGGTACTCATCCTTTAGAAGTGACCATATCTCTCTATAGATTCAGATGTTGCAAGTTTATGTCTCTTAGGTTAGCTGGTTTGGGTCATTGTAGTAATTATTTTCTTGTGTTAAATAATACTAGTACTTCTCTTGCAATTTACAGATGTTATTGCATATAAAAATTTCAGATGACAATTCACACTTACATGTCTCCAGAATTGAGAGATTTATCCAAGTTTCATTAGATTATCTATATATGGATTTTCAGCAAACTTCTGGGCCCTATCATGGCCTATTTCCTTTCTTTCTCTGCTGGCTGGCAGATGAAATATTTGGTGGTGTGAGATATTTGGATATCAGGCTGGGCGTGATGTGTTCATTCAAGGTGTTCCAGGAGGAGGTGAAACTCGAATCTTGCCGAGAACCTGATGTGAAGCCTGTCTTGGAGCTCAGGCTGGTCACCAGGTAGTTCCTGTTGTGTTGGGGGGTACTTGGGCTACCCGTCATTAAAAACTATATGTTGGACTGGAGGATTATGAATGACAAATATCTGTTTTCAAAGTGAAAAGGTTGCTTTATTTGAAAAGATACACCTTTAACTGTCTTGCCTTTCTGTTACTTTTTGGATGGTTGAAGAAGTTGAGAGTATCTAGTTTATTTACTTTATGGTGTTACCTAGCTAGGCATTTGTATAGACCTCTAAAAAATTAGGTAAATTATGGCCAAAACCACTTGTCAGTGTAGTTTTTGTCTACATCTCTCAATTTTTTTGCTGCAAGAAATGAGTTGCAGAGCTCCTCTCCCCCTGACTGGAGAGTCCTTGTGTTTTTGTTGAGCATTCTTGGCAGCATTTCAAAGTCTTTCTGATGGGTCCTATACTCACCACACGTGATGCAATAGCCTTGGAGTTCTCCATTTTATCTTGTACCATTAAAATGGTTGTTGAATTCTTTAAAAACAGAATTTATGGAATTGGATGCCCTAATCTGAAATACCCAAATCTGAGTTAGTAATTTGTAACATGCTTCATTCTGAGGTATTTGAAAGGAAGATTGAGGTAGGGTCTGTGCTCTTAGTCTTGTGCATAACTGTGTAACTTTCAGTGACAGAAACTTGCAGCTGAACGTGTGCTTCAGCTCAAGAAGATTTACTCGTGTATTGCCTATAGGCTGCCTTGTGATTCTTAAGTCTCTGTTACTTCATGTCATACCATAGGATCTCATCCCACTATGAGATATTTTTGGACAGCTTTTTACTAATAATTCTTCTGCACTTGATATTCTGCTCCAATTCCTGACGAGATCTAATGCTGTTGTCTGTTCGGGAGCCTCTTGCCATGTGATCTTTTTACAGAGCTGACAGATTCTTCAGCGGTCAGATGAAAAAAGGGATATTTAAGATTTATTCTATTTTGGCCTATTTACAGGAAAAGTGGAATATTTTCCAGGTTAGGAACACATGTGCAGTGACTAAACTGTTCAAAAATGATGAATGATCATTGCTTTCAGTATTTCCTAAAAAGGCTAAAAATTCGTAGAATATCCTGCACTGACACTTCCAGAGGATGCTGTTCGAAACCCATATACACTAAATCTGACTGCTGTCTAAAATAAGTGTTTTTTGTTGTTGTTGTTTTCTGTAGCATTGTAGATACAGTAAAATCTGGAAGCTTTATGGAACAGAAGTGATAGCGATCTTAAAATAGCAGCAGCTGGCCTGAGTGAGCAATTCACACATTTATGCATCAAATGAGTGTGCACCTGCACAGCGCTGCCTCCTTTTTCCCTAGGGCCTGTTGGTTGAGAGCAGGCAGGAAATGGGCGTTGATGGAAAATCTTGCTCTCCAAATCCTCCACATCCTAATTTAGCTCAGGTCGCTGCTACAGTGACTGGAGTGGATCCAGGCGGGCGAGCGCTGTGCAAGCGCTCGCGCCCGGTGCCCTCTCTGCCCCCTGCTTGCTGTGACAGTCCTGATGCGGCAGCTAGGGTGGCGTTTTGCACCTCCAACGTGTTTCATTTGTTTGGATTGGACTGCTAAGTTAATAGGGTAACAGATGAAAATTAACATTTCTAATCAAATGTGAACTAAAGTCTTTACATGCTTTTTCATTTGAGCTTCCTAAAGGTTTGTAGATGTTAATACTGAAGTGTCTTGCTTTTGAATAATAGTAAGTGTTTAGGTATTATTAGAGTAGCAAGGGAGAGCTACATGGCTACATTTTTCTTGTAGCAGAAGGCTCACAGCCTAAAGTTAAGTCAGTTTTCAAGGAACGTATCCATACATATGAGAATCTAAATACCTAAAATAATTTTAGAAATACAAATGTTTATTTCTCTTTGTCATTTCATTGATCAGTAGGTACAAGCTTTTGGAATCAAAATTGGAATCTACACTGAAGAAGTCTCTTGAAATAAAAGAAGAAAAAATTGCAGCTTTGGAGGCTCGTTTAGAAGAATCAACAAATTTAAACCAGCAACTCCGTCAAGAACTTAAAACAGTAGGGAAAAAGCCTTTTTTTTTTCCCATAAAATTAAATACCTGACTGTAACAATACCAGTTATTGTTACTTCTGTGCTTTGCTTGATACTTGGTGCAAGTAAGAGGGGAAAACAGGCATTTTGGGGGGCAAAAAATGACTGAAATGTTCCAAGAACACTGTCTGCAGAGAGGAGGCGGGAGGGGAGACCCAAGGGCACTCAGCAGAGAGGTGTATAAGAGTCAGGGAGGGTCAGAGCATCCGTGCACCCAACGTGTTTGGCAGACAGTGTTTGTCACAGAATCTGAAGAGAAGGAGGTGGGGGGACCCCTTCGCTTTCTGAAATGTAAAGTGTGGCAAAGATGCGAGTGGTTTATAAAGACAATAATAATAATACAGGACAGGTCTTGTGATCACATAAGACACTGATGAGTCATTGGTCATGGGGGTTGGACTAGATGATCTCTAGAGGTCCCCTCCAACCTTAATTGTATGAGTCTATGATAGAGTGTTCCAAGTGGATAAATAATTTATTTGAAGTTGATTTGAAATGCCCAAAACACTCATTTCTCTGTAAATTCTGTTTGCTGGTCTGGCTTGAACAGCTCTCAGGATTAAATATTCTTGTTTGTTCTACTTTATAATAAAGTTGAGAGATAAATGTGAAAGTACTAAAGTAAGTTGCAAAATGCAAGTCTCCTGTTATGTTTGTCATTCAGGTTTTAAATCATATTTGTCAAATGTTTATTATGGTTAAGCTGTCAGTAACTATACACTGTTTGCATATCATCTTTCCAAATATATTATAAATATACATGTATAAGCAAAATAACTCTTATGACTTCCCGTTCTTTGAAAAGTAATATTGTGATGTAATAAAATGAGATGTAAAAAAAAAGAAACATCTAAACCTAATGTAAGTTGTCCTGAATAATTTCAGGTGAAAAAGAACTATGAAGCCCTCAAGCAAAGACAGGAAGAGGAAAGAATGGTTCAGAGTTCTCCTCCAAGAAGCGGAGAAGAAAATCAGTCTGTGAATAAATGGGAGAAAGAAAATCAGGAAACTACTAGAGAATTATTGAAAGTTAAAGATAGATTAATTGAAGTAGAAAGGAATGTAAGATGTGTTTTTAATATTGCTCTGTGTTTAATTATTTGCTGTGATTTGTTCTAGAGCAACTTATGAGTATGTTATTAAAAGTATGCAATTTAACACCTCATTTATGAACTGAACAGAACCTGAATTAAACGCAGTCTATGAAAGAGCTAGATTTTGCATGACAGATGCCATAGAATTTTTGACTAGCATTAAAGAAAACCTAAACTTTCCCTTCTGTATCCGAAGATATTTTTACAAATTCTTCTCAGATAAGCCTTATTTATGTGAGTTGTGCAGATTTCTCTACTGTTTCTCCCTATACACCATATTAGGTAACCTTTTTTAAAAAATCTTGACCTGTACTAATATCACTGTGTTGTTACTTCAAGATGATTTACAGATTGTACTGCCATGTATATTTCTGTGAATCCTTTTTTTAAATCCTCTTATATATCCTGACACTCAAGTACAACAGATTAGTTTGTCATGCTGCTTCATTTGTTTTGGAAAATTCCTGTTTTCTTGAAGTTTGTTAAATGACTAGAAACTCAAATTTTCTTTTTTCTTTTTTTTTTTTTTCTCTCCCCTCTCCCCTCTTCATGCTTAAAGAATGCCACACTACAGGCAGAGAAACAAGCACTGAAAACACAACTAAAGCAACTGGAGACACAGAATAGTAATCTGCAGGCTCAGATTCTTGCACTTCAAAGACAGACTGTTTCTTTACAGGAGCAAAATACTACGCTGCAGACTCAAAATGCCAAGCTTCAGGTAATGCTTTCTTCTTTAACTTTTAAAAATAATGTGATTTCAATTTTTTTTCCAAATAAACAGTTTAAAGCTAATGGTGATAATCAGTCATGGTACAGACATGGAAATCAAAGCAATTTGTGATCATCTGTACTAAGATCAGTCAAATAATGGTGTATGATTACTGACATGACAATAATCAATAACAACATTTCTAGAAGTTGGCTTTAACCCTTTGTATCTGTCTTATTTGGGTAATTGAGTTTATACTGAGGAGCAGAGCAGACTTTCTCATCCTGTTTCCTATCTAGACCTCCTTGAATTAGGTCAGAGTAGTACTGAACGTGTCTAAAGAGACTGCCATTTTTTTTTCTATTTTCATGGTTGGAATCAAAAACAAGTAAAAGACATATCTAAGATGAAAACAAAGATGATATTTAAGTACAGAATTTTTTTGAAAACTGAAACCTTTGGAAACTGCATAAAATGCTTATAGTTATCATAAAAATGATTTATTTCAGATAATTTGCAGGCAAAAAAAGGTGATATGTGAGCATGGAAATTATAAACGTAATAGCTGTGAGACCATTTGAGCAACTGTGTTCAAAATGCAGGTTCCATCCTTCCTTTAACCGTGTTAGCAGGAACATGAGTTTTTCTCTGATAAATGCCATATTGTTACTACTGGATCTAATGCTTTTTGGAGTTTTGGAACTCATAACTGCTAAAGGAATGAACACAAAGTCCACAGTTCACCAGAAGTAGTAAACAACGTTAGCAGTGATGGCAAGTGGACAGAACTCAGTGAGATGGAGTCTTTGAATGTGTGAACAAGTAAGGAATTCCCTGGATGCCTGAAGCTTCCATCCTGTCTCTTGCTGGGAAGCAGAACTGAGTTATATCATGAATGCACTATAGATCTTTAACACTGAAATCTAATTAGTCTGCAGAAGACCCCTTTGTGGCTGGCACATCTGTGAACAAAACGGAGTATTTGTGCACATACCATATCTCGTCTTGCCTCGTAGTTAAACATGATTGAGCATAGGCATGGTAATAGGCTCACTGGTTTTAAACAGATGGGGATGTGTTCCTGGGATTTGGAAACATGGGAATTTTGTAATTTCAGTTGCCAAGAAAAGCAGAAATATCTACACACTTCCGCATGCCTTATGAACTGCCCAACAGCACAGGGCCTCTTCTATCACATATGCCTAGAGGAATAAATGGGCTGTAGAGATTTCAAATTGAGGCAGTGGAAGGTGAGAGCCTTCCCTGTTTGTTTATTTGTAGACTTGTGCTGAAGGGTGTCAAGCAGAATGCTTGTAGCTACTGGGGGTGGCAGGATAGAGGCAGAGTTGGCAGCGTTAGCAAGGATGCCTCTCCCTCTCTAGCAATTTAGCTGTTTTGCTGTAAATTCAGGAAAGTTGCAAGACATCTCTGTAGGTGTATAAACATGAACAAACTACTTATTTACTTTATTGGGCTTTTAATTGTTACTATTCTATACAGTATTATGCTGTAGTACCAAAATTATTCTTTCATCTTTGTGATGATGATTGTTGCTAAATAACTGCAAAGAATGAAGGCAAAATGAGATAAAATTAAGAAATTTTGTCTCATTTTTGTGAGAGGAGTCTCTTTAAAGAAGTCAGAAAATGCAAGAGTACTTTTGACTTTCAGTCAGAGGTGTAAATCGAATGTTAGCTGGTGTTAAAATGGAAGTTTCAAGTTGATGCTTCTGTCTAGCAACTCTGTCTTTGAAATGAAGCATTGTGAAGTAAGGAATGTAGGCAAAGTGCTAACATCTGCATTAAATTCTTGCCAACTGCAGAGTTTTTCCTCAGTTTATATATTTTTGTTTTTCCTCTCAGGAAGAGTTCCGTAGTGCACTGTTGGATTCCTGTGCTCTTACTGCTCACCATCATGGTCGAATTAGGCTGTTCTGTGTATCAGGTTTTCTCGGATTGGTTACACTGCTAAGCAGGATCCCAAACATTCTTGATTGCCATGCATAGCTAGAGACTCGTGCTCAGAAAGGCATGTGGCCCGTGCCAGGCTCAAAGGGACCGGGAGCATTAGAGCACCGTTGTTCCTGTAACTGTTACAGCTCATTGAGAAACCTCCTTGGTGAGGGCTGTATCACTAACAGGCATAGAAGTGGTACCCTGAATGGGAATTTAGAGGCAGGACATAATAATGCTCAATTTCTGTAGGAGCTGGGGGTGAAGATGCAAATACCGGGTCACTTCAGCCATTTCCTCTTCTGTGGTAGTTGCCCATGGTTCTTGTGAATTCAGCAAATGAAAGAAATGAAAATTGAAGGTGAAATGTGTTCTTAAAAATGATTGAATATAACTGAATCCAAAACATAAACTAGTCTATGTAGAATATGCTAGACTATTTTTAGGCAACTGTGATTTTAGTATTCTTGATACCCGCCATGAATGCACAAAGAAAGGATGTCTTAAGTGGTAGCTGCTAATTCTGCACAAAATTAAACTGGAAATTCAGTCTGAGAAGTTCCACGGCACATAATAGACATCAGACATTACTTCATTGCTAGTGAAAGGTTTGGCTTTATCATCCATGACAAAGACACTGCAATTCCAACAGAAGAGAATTCGTTCCTTAGTAACAGCAGACACTGGAGCACTGGAGTTTGTTTTAACCTTAACGGATACCCAGAGGCTATTAGAAGCCTCAGTATTTTGTGTTCTTCTTTTTTTTTTTTAATAGGAAAGAGGAGGAGACTAGCGTAATGCAGGTCATATAAAAGGACCTTATCCTAAATTGTTTAGGAAAGGAAAGGATTGCATTAGCTTATTCTTTTCAGAGAGAAACAAAGTAAAGCTTACAATGTATTCATGGACATTAGAGCTGTAGTAACATAAATTTGGGGGGAAATGTACACTTCTGCGAGAACACTTCCAGAGCACTTGCACAAAGCCATCAGGCAACCTTGTTATTGGCAGAAGAGAGCTGTGAATGGCAGTTCCTCAGGGAAGAGGCTGTGCAGTTCCTTTCAGGCGCTATTACTGTATTTCCTTCTCTCTGTCAAATGCAGGCTACTGTTTCAAGTCTCATTGTAATGGACCTTTGGGTACCACAAGGATTTTGTGATGACAGTATAGATTCTACCCAATAAAGACATTCAGAAAGAATCTCTGCTGACATGGAAGTTCCTTTTATTTTAGTCATTTCACATATTTAGTTCATGTGATTAGAGGATCCGAGGTATTTTGGTCATAGGAATAGAGAGAAAATGCACTTCTTGTCTGGATAGCACTTAACCAAATATCAAATGATTCTTTACTTTCATATATTTCCCTTATTTTCTTGATATAAGAATACATACACACACACACACATATATATATAGTTGATATAAGCATATGCTTAAGTGCTTTCTTGAAATAGTGCCATAAAAATATCAAAGGTGTATGAATTGAAATAAAAATGTTTATTTAAGTGTAAGAGAAAATTTTGGTATTGCCCATCGTTCAATGAAATGATTAGATGCTGAGATGCTAAGAAGTAAACAGTCATGGAAACTTTCAGTAGAAAGAAATTCACTTGATGAACCTGTCTATGAAATTAATTTGCAACTCTTGCCAACTGTTTATGGCTGCAGGTTGAAAATTCCACCCTAAATTCTCAGAGTACATCTCTTATGAATCAGAACGCACAACTGTTGATCCAGCAGTCGGCCTTAGAAAATGAAAATGAATCTGTACTCAAGGAGCGTGAGGATTTGAAATCATTGTATGATTCACTTCTCAAAGATCATGAAAAACTGGAGCACCTACATGAACGTCAGGCTTCTGAATATGAATCCCTGATTGCAAAACATGGAAATCTTAAATCTGCCCACAAAAATCTGGAGGTGGAGCATAAGGACTTAGAAGATAGGTAACTATTGATGTGTATAAAAATTAAAAGTCTGTAATATCTGAGGAGAAAAAGCAACTTTATAAATAGCATGAATAACTTGATGTTAAATTTGACACTAAAATCTTAAAATTTTGAAAAATCATCTGTTCTAAAACTCCATATTCTCTTATAGTTTCCTCCCCTCTTTCTCCCTCTCCTCTCTCAAAAAAAAAACCCAAAATTAAATGAGATATTTGCTGACAGGTACAATCAGCTGCTAAAACAGAAAGTTCAAGTAGAAGAATTGGAGAAAGTACTCAAGGCAGAACAGCAGAAGATGCTGCAGCAAAATGAAAAACATGAAACTGTAGCAACAGAGTATAAGAGGCTTCGTGATGAAAACGACAGGTAAGGCAGAAGTCCAATACATGTGCTGGTAGAGTCTTCCACTTTCCTCTGAGTGCCTTCTGGGTGCCTGTAGTTCTGGAAATAGATGGTTCCTTGGTCATTCTGTAAAGACTATGGATGAAAATAAACATGAGAACACAATACCCAAGTGCCTGGTGAAGCACCTGAGGACATGCAAGATGTGTGTCTTATAGGAACCCCGCTCTGACTATGAAACCAGAAAAAAGACTAGAAAGAAAAAGATAATTATTGTATTCTAAACTAGATCCTGAATTCCACGGGGCATCCAGAGGAATGCCAAGTTCTGTGCAGAGTGGATATGGACTCCAGAGGGAGCAAACTACTCTGTGACATTTCAAAGAGACAGAACTAATGTCTGAGGTTAATGCCAGTAGGAATATAAATGCAATGCTAGGGGTGAAGATCTATTTGATCCTGCACTTGAGATATAGCTTGCTTTTGGAGTTTTCCAGCTGAAATTGGTGGGAATAATTACACAGCATGGTACTTTCAGTTTATCTCTCTCCCTCCTGCCAGAAGAGGCATAAGAATTGCTTTTAGGCCAAGAGGTTCAGAATTAAATCTCTTAGCTGTGCTACTCTGTAAGAAGTGTTAGTTGGAACTGGGGATTGTCACTAGAGAAGAAGGTGGTTGGTCCATGAAGAGCCAGGAGAGCACGAGAGTCTGTATCCAGCCTCCATCTTTGGCAAAGCAAAGTTTGAATTATTCCCATTTACTTCTTAGTGTGTATTGGCAAGATATCTTAGCTGTTTAATTCTCTTTTTTTTTTTTTTAAACAACATTTAAAATTAGTTGCTGTGTCCATCTGATGAATTTTTTAAATGTTGAGAACACAAAATGTCGAATACTAACAGGCTTAAAAAGCAAAATGTGTGCCCAGGAAAATTAGATTTAAGAGATGATTACCTATAGCATGTGATACTAAGAAATATTTTTATGTGCTCTATGGGGAATATAGTCCAGCACTGTAGTAGCCTAAAGCTATGCAGTTCTCATCTTTCAGTGGAAATGTGGGTCATGAATACATTTTCTTTTATCTGCATGTATTCTTTTATGGCATTTTTTCATTCCAGGCTTTCTCATACATATACTCAGCTATTGAGAGAGAACGAAGTTCTACAGACTGATCATAAAAATTTGAAAACATTGTTGAACAATTCCAAACTAGAACAAACACGGTTAGAAGCTGAATTTTCTAAACTCAAAGAACAGTATCAACAACTTGATATTACATTTACCAAACTGAATAATCAGTGCGAGGTATGTAAGAATTATGCTATTTTTGACTGATGTTACTGAAGAATTTCATAAAATCATGTAGTGTCTGAAAGTTACTCTGTTGCTTTAGATTTAATGAAGCAGATTTGAAGACAAATGGATTTGCCTGATGTGCTTTGTTTTACGTGTTTAGAGTTGCTGTCAAAAGGAGTTAAGAATGTCATCTCTTTTGAATATAAGATTTTTTTCAATTGTAAATTTTATCTAATGGTTTTGTGATAGGAGCTTTAGAAAAGTCATAATTATGAATGAGTATAGTCTAATTCAGTTAAGTAGTGTTACCAATACAACAACTTAAAGCTCGTCTAAAAAATAGAATGAAACTGGTCCCCCTTCCCCATTGCCATTATTATGTGATGCATTATACAAGAAGCTTGAAATCAAGTAAATTTTATAACTTCATCTTTTAAAATTGGAACCAATGTGTTAGGCAGAATGTATTAAGCTACTTGAAGTATCAAAGAGGCTTTTATCAATTGAGTCATAATTTAGTTAAGTTTTTCATCTGAGCCGACTGTCCCCATCCTTTACAGGCTTGCTTAAATTCTCTTAATCTCGTTCATTGTCTGTGTGTCAGATGTGCTCACATACATATGCATGCAATGTTTCATATATTTTAACAGTTGCTAAGCCAGCTTAAGGGAAATCTAGAGGAGGAAAACAGACATTTACTAGACCAAATTCAGACATTAATGCTTCAGAATAGAACGTTACTTGAGCAAAATATGGAAAGCAAGGATCTCTTCCATGTAGAACAAAGACAGTACATGTGAGTATTAAAAATGAAATTGTGATTAGAGCTGTTAAGCTGATTTACCTATATGTAAAAGCAACTTCTGTATATATAGGAATGATGAATGTGCTCCTTATATTTTTTTTAATTAAATTGTGTATGGAAAAGCAGTTAAAACTAGTAACATTATATTTTTAATTATAAAGAATTGGTACAACTGATTTCATTGTTGATAGTATAAATGTCTAATTAAAAATTGCTTATTCTCATTCTATTGCAAAAAAAACCCTAATTTTTTTGAGAACTGTAAACTTCATCTGAGAGAAAAAAAATAAGTGTTCATTTAAGCAATTCTATTACTGTGATTTTATTAAGGCGCATATATATATATATATATATGCTGTCTATAATAAGCCATTGAAAATTTTTGCCATTATATATCACTGTTAATTGTAAGACTATTTGCCATCTCTCTTGATTTACAGTAAGGAAGAAAAGTATTATATAAAAATCCCCTCCTGAAAACAACTTACAGATATGCAGAGAAACATGCTTCTCACACTTTATGTGTAAATTTTTGAACTGTACATGACCATTAATTTCTGTTTACAGTGACAAGCTAAATGAATTGAGGCGGCAGAAGGAGAAATTGGAGGAGAAGATAATGGATCAGTATAAATTTTATGAGCCATCCCCCCCAAGAAGGTACTATTGAATATGTTCTAAACATAAACTGAAAACACGAACTACCTATTCTGTTCCAACTGAAAGTCAAGATTCTCTTCAACTTTAGGGGAACAGAATCACGTGTTTGTTCTTGCATACAAATTAAAGAAAAATGAAAACAAAAGTAGTGTATTATAAATGCAGTAAATATATTGCACTGTATTATTGCTAACAGAAGAGGCAACTGGATTACTCTGAAAATGAGGAAGTTGATAAAATCCAAGAAGGATGTTAACCGTGAGCGTTTGAAGTCTTTGACCCTCACACCTACCCGATCAGAATCCAGTGAAGGGTTTCTCCAGCTGCCCCACCAGGACAGTCAGGACAGCTCCTCAGTGGGCTCAAACTCCCTTGAAGATGGCCAGACACTGGGGACCAAAAAGAGTAGTAGTGAGTACTACAAAACATTATTATTATTATTATTTTTCTTCTAGTACTCTTACGAAATGTCTTTCTAATTGTGATTAGAAAGCAAAAGGTGCTTTAAAAAGCCTACATGGTTTGGCATGTTTTAAGGTCTTTAGAAATGACCTGGAATTCATGTATTCCTTAACAAAATTTATACTGATTTCATGCAGGCCTTGTAAGTGTTCGGGTGGATACTAGTTTTTAGCATTTCTGTAGCTTTAAATAAAAATGTTAAGATATATTTTCAGAATTTAGAGGAGATGAATTTACCAGTGTTGATGGGACAGAAAAATAGAATTTTGGATAGAATGTCAGATGCCAGCCCTTGTCCTATATGCTGTCTTATTCTTGTCCCAGTATTGAATCCCTTGACCTTGAAACTTCCTGTCCAAAATGTGGTTGCACTAACGTCTTGTAGGTGTTAAAAAGATCTGTTTTCTGAAGATTTTGTCCAATGTGTCTCAAATCGGCAGTGAAGATTTTTGGCAACATTTTAAAATGCAAAAGGGAAGCTTAGATAGAGACATAATCTGTTAAAAAGATGTGAATTGTTACTGATCCTAAGGAGAAAATGAGAGACTAAGGAGGGGAGACTGAGGAGTTTCCCAAAACCCAAGCTGAGGTTTGGATGTTCCAAACAGTCACTGAAATGCAATGAGTCTGAGGCCCTGTCCTCTTAGGATGCACACAGTTGAACATTAAAAAACCCTATCTTGCCAGGAGTAAAGAGGAAACTGAGAGTTGAATGCACTTGTCTTGACTGAAGTTATTAATCCATCTATGGACAATCACATTTATGCACATACATTTTAATGTCAATTAAATATAATCTTGTGAGACCATTCAGCAAACTTGGGAGCACTGCTCCAGAGCTGTCCAGCAGCACCTGGAGATATTTATTCCCCATATTCCCCACCAGGAGCAGGTAGGGTACTTTTCAATGGAGCTCTGCAGAGGTGGTTCAGGAGGAGCTGATAGTTTCCTTCATCCATCCCACTGTATTTGGAGAAGTGACTTTTGAGAACTTCTGATCATTTCTGGTGGCCACGTTCATAAAACATCAGGATGTTGAGAAATAGCTAACTTTCTCCTAAACAGAGTTACAATTATACTCTGTTGGATGACTCTAGGAGTGAAGCTGTATTTTTATTTAGTGCCTTCTTTTTCATTTTCTTTTACTATATGTTAGAGATATGCAAAGCAGTCTTAACTCATTGTAATCAAAATAGTGGCTTTAGTTGGGCTTCACCTTGTCTAACTTCAGATGTTCCCCAATGTCTGGTTTAGAAGCTCAGCCAGAATAGATTCCTTTACTCTCAGTAGATGGAGACAAGCATCTCCAAGGAAGCTTCAGGTTGTGGTTGGGCTAATTCACATTGTGCAGATTCAAATGACCTTGCGAGGAACCTGGAGCAGCTGCACTCCAAAGCTAGCTGCATACAGCAGCTTCTCATTATTGGAGTAAATCAAGGCTTATGTTTGCATTTCTCTGAATTCTTTTTTTCCTATCTATAAGCAGATACTATCAGCAAGAAGATACTTTGCCCTCAATAGAGAGGCAAAATATACCTATTTTTTTGTTATATATATTTCATATAAAGATGCTAACTAGATCTGAGATTCTTCTGAAGAAACCATGTGATGATGATACAGTACTCTTCCTTTTTGCCCTTAGTGGCTGATCCTTGGAAGAGATTTGAAGTTACTCAGACTTTGGTGGTGGGGGTCGTTTTTTTTGTTTTTTTTTTTCCCCCCCCCCCCCCCCCCCAAGGGCTTTGTTCCTGGTCCCTTTAATCCCCATGTGTTCATCCACAAGCCAAAAGAGTCTGGATTCTGACCTTCCCTTACATGTCACCATGGAAACCACAGTTTTTGATAGGATTTGGATAGATTAGGTACAGATTCACTGCTGACAGCTTTGCGGAGACAGTTTGCCTCTCACGTTAACAGGAGACTATTTCTATGCAAGAAATACCAGTAATGATGTTTGCAGTTGCAGTTGTCGTCTGCCTTCAGGATGACTAAATGCTAAATGTTGAGATATGACTTCTTTCTTTTCTCCAGAAAGTGACTTGGTGATAGTGGCTTTCACTGAAAGAAATTACAAGATGTGCAAGTTACCTCCTAGCTATGCAGATGTTGGAGCATTGTGGCTTTTCATAGTGGCCAAAGGGAATTTTGCATAAGGAAAGAGAACTCTGCCACACTAAGCTGTTAATTTTATGTGTCTGGCTGCAGAGGGCTTGTTCAGGTGAGGGACTGTTCAGGTGAACGTTGTCCTGGGTACCCCTCAGAAGGCAAGAGAAGGCCCAGCTTCCTTCCTCAGTTTGCAGTTGCTCTTGCCTCTTAATGCAGATCCTTTTGCATGGAAGAGTTGAGAGACCTTTACTCCTAGCAGCACAGGGGAGCTTCTGACCTTATTTTTGTGCCGCCTTCCTGGGAATAAGAGGCATCTCAGGTCATTTGACAGAACAGGTTTCTAAGTGCCCAACAAGATAGGGGGTAGGGATGCCCTTGTGGTGCCCCCCTCGCTGTGTTCATGGAGGGCTCGGAGCCCTTGTTTGCTCCCGAATCCTGCAGGCAGTGTGGAGAGCATGTGCGCTTCTGACTGACTGCAGAGTCTCACGCTTGCTTTTCACACCTGTATTCAGGGCATGGATCAGGTGAGTACTGTGCATCTGCTACCTGGTATGTGTAGAGGTGGTTTGTTTTGGTTTGTTTTTCCGTTGAGGAGGGGGCCCGGTTTTGAGTGTTGCATAGAAAACACAGGGTGGACAAATAGTTTGCTTTTTCTCTTTCTTTCTTTTTTTTTTTTTTCCTCTTCTTTTTTCTCTTGCAGCCATAGTGGAAGTAACAGAGGTACATTAGGAGTTCATCTTTACTACCAGTGCAGTTAGAAGATGTCTTGATATTTTTGTGTGTGTGTGTGTGTTAATGGAAAGATTTGGAGATTTTAATAGAGCCAAACAGAATTGCCCAGATTTGTTTCTGGCAAGTGGTTAGTAGATTTACAGAATGGGATTCCTGATCAATGGAAGAAATGCAATACCTGTGATCTATTCTGAGCCGAGAAAGGAAGACCATATTCTCAGAATGCTGAGAAGTTACCGATTCTGAGTTGAGTAAGTCCTTCTGAGTAGTGATTGCTTGAGGTCAGAATAGGCCTCCTGCCATTTCTGGTTTTAAAGTCTGTTGACATTAAAATATAAAGAGCTATGGCTGACTAGTCTGAATTTTGTGTTGCTGTTTTTTTCGCTTTCTGTTTATTCTGCAACTCAGCCATTGCAATGGTTTTGATTGTTTGGAGTTTTTGGAAGGATGTTTCTTCCAGTACAAAAATAACTATGTAGCCTTTCAAGTGGGATACCTTCTACTGAAGGACAGACAGATTTTGATGCCACCTTGTACAGATATAAAGTGTTAGATACAGCAAACTGCATTAGATGCAGGGCTGAGAATCATAAATGAGTCCTTTTGGTGGTGATCTTTGTTAATGGGCAAGAATTGGAGGGTCAAAATGATCCTTGACCCATTTTCTGGTTATTTGTTTAACAGAATTAACATGGACATTTGATTTAAGAGACATTATCTTGCCGAAAGAAGAAACCATCCAACCATGTTTCATGTCAGATAGCAGTAGAAATAGAACATAATTTCTTCCTTGCTTTGTTGTAACTAGTTAGAAAACAAGTCTAATACAGTTTCTTGTATTTTTCTTTGTCTGGAAGCTATCCAGAGATATTTGCCTTTTAGATTTAGCGAGATAGACAAAATGCGTATTTCTTTTATTTGTAGTAGGGCTCAATGTATTAGGACTCTAGTTTATGACTTCAGCTACTGGATTCCAGTGAACTTATCGCACAACCACGGAATACTGTGATGGAGAGCAGTATTAATTTGTATCGGGGTAGTTGAGGTACACTTGTAAAAGTGTATGTATATCTATGTATACACACACACACATACATGCACTGCTGTAGAGTATATAAACTACTATATAATAAGCCATTGAGTGAACAGAAAACTAAGGCAAATGACAAAGCAACGGTCACAAATCACTCTGAAGAGCTAGATTTTGCATGTCTTCGGCTGGTAGACTGGATTACATTGCCTTCACAACTACATAAATAAGGACTTTTTAATATTTCATTATGCATTTCTTTCTGAACCTTGCATCCTTTTTTTTTTGCATGTAGCTCCTATGCTTGGCAGTCAGCTGACACATTTATCTGATGCTTCATCAAGATGAAGGTGTCTGCCAGTAATCAGTTACTAATGTAGAATAGTTGAATCTAAGGACAAGATTAATCTGTGATTTCCACCCCCCTCCGCCTTTTAATACCATTTGTAATTTTAACTCTCTATTTCCTGGTATGCTGTATGTTACTCTGATTCCATCC
>JAVCKT010003717.1:0-34375 GCA_032273925.1 Rhynchotus rufescens
GTCACCTAGAGCACGTGGCACAGGGCTGCATCCAAGCGGGTTTTAAAGATCTCCAAAGAAGGAGACTCCACAGCCTCCCTGGGCAGCCTGTTCCACTGCTCTGTCACCCTCACAATAAACAAGTTCTTCCTCACAAGGCAGCTTTCTGGTTATCCAAACTCCAGGTTGCTGGAAGCAAACTCTTTAAAGTGTTATCACTTACACTAACATAAAGGCAAATAAAAACAGAGCCACTTCTTCCCACAGCCATACAAAGACTTCAAATCACCTTCCGTGGTTCAGAGGCATGGAATGGCATTGCCAGGAAGAGTACGGGAAGGAAGGGGAGCTCAAATAAATACATGGCTCTCAATCATAGAGGAAATTCATAAATGGATGTGAAAATCCAAAATGTTCCCAGGAAGAAATAAAGCTCTTTATTTGCAGGGAAAATTGAAATATATTAACACAGAAAAATGAGAAACTGCTGTCATCAACATGCACTGAACATAGAGACCAGTGTAACAGGAACCATGCAAAATGTCCTGCTTTAATTCCTATTTGCAGGAACTAAGGATTACTGGCTCTGATGCAAAGCTCCTTGCAGGGTCTCCTTCAGTAGTAACTTGCAACTCCCCAGGCACTCCTCCAGAGGCAGAAACTGCCTTTCCTGAGCTGTTTTCATTTTAGCAATACATAAATACTCTTGTACCTGGGCTTGTGATCAATCTGTTTAACAGAGTATCTGAGGGAAGATAAATGTAAGGGCTACTTTTTACAAGCCTCGATACCAGGAGCTAGAAGCAGATGGTGAAAGCCCCTGGTCTACAGGGGATGAGAGCTCATTTGGCACTGTTATCTCCTGGCTGTACTGTTCCATGGATTTTGCAGCAGAAACTAGAAAATTGAAATACCTTTCTCATAAGCCCACATCAAACAGGTCTGCTCATCTTTTTCTCCACTAGACCTGCTGGGATCACAAGCTACCAGATTCATATCGGCTCCGTTATCCAGTAAAAACTGCACTAGACGAATATGACCATGGTAGCAAGCACAGTGTAATCCTAGAACATTAGAAAAGGAAAAAGTCATTGTGGAAAGCACAATTTTCAGAACATCATAACAGGATTTGTAGCAACAGTTATAAAGTGCAAATTGATTTCCTTGATAAGGAACATACTATCAAACAAGTACCCAAGGCATTAGATGAAAAGAAAACATTACGCCCCAAGAACCAATCTATTGCCTGCTACACAGCCCCTGTCATCATTTACTCTGTCACCTGCAAATCACATTTAACAACTTTGTATACGAGGAAGAGCAAACAGAAGCACAAAGGCTTTCTTCTTGCTTTGCCTGTAATGGATAAATGGAGGTGTGCAGCTCTTCAGACACTATATCCTTTCTTGCCAGGCTGAACAAAGCCTCTCTCTCCAGTCTTCCTTTTTCTCCATTTCAATTGCGACTGTTTTTTTTCCTTCCTGTTTTCCAGGTTCTTCACAACTGCTCTGTCCACTTTACATTTCCCATATCATATTTTTCCATATTTCTTCTTAGATACTTTTATTTCTCCTACCACCCCTGCCTCCCCCACTCACTATCTGAGATATAATGCAGAAAAGGACAGATCCCTTTTCCTCCATCCCGCTGCAGACACGGCTGGAATGCAGAGCTCTGCTTAGAAGAATAACTACAGGAGAATCAGCTTACATCAAGTTTTGCTCATCATACACAAGTCGAAGAGCTCGACACAGCCTCACTAAAATCCCATCTCTTCTATGTCTGCTGGCAAACATATGCGAAAAAAAAGGTGAGAGCTCTTTGGAAGGTAATGAGAGGCTGATAGTCAAATTCCTATGGGAATTACCTTGGAACTCTTGATTGTGCATGGCTTCCAAACTTTCTGGTTGGATATGTACTTATACACGAAAAGGATCATGACGTTACCTGTATGTCCATCTCTTCCCTGGTGATTGATGCTTACAACATTCTGGTCAAGAAGGTATTTTACAAGTTCTATGTTCTTTCCATAGGTACAAGCACTACAAAAGTATAGGGGAAAGTGAATATTGCAGTCTACAAAAGAAGAAAATATTTGGGTAGACAAAGATTTCAAAAGAGTTACACAAAAATAAAAAAGGAGTAACACAGTAGAGAGCCTTTAGAAATGTGCAAATGCAAGATTAATGCACCAAAGCAAAAAGATGATTTTCTGTCGTATTAGGAACATTCTAATTTCTCTTGTACAAATTAATTTTGTCATGCAGAATGAATACAGTCTGCTTTGCAAAATGCTTCTTAAATAACACACTACAGATCAATGTTATCACGACCACTTTTTTTTCTGCCACCTTACTTCTCGATTACAGAGTCTAGAACCTAGCAGGTTTCTGGGCTTTATAGATTCCAAACTCAGCTTCCAAACTGGACATAAAGAGAGACTACTATTTATAAATACACTGGTGAAACTGATTCCAACACTCCTCTCTTTTCCTTGCTGTTTCCTTAGTTACTGTTTCCTACATCTGCCTTCTCCTGAGTTGCACATTATGAACTCAACATCCATGCCAAGCTCACTAGGTTGCTCCTCAGCTGGCTACTGATGAGACTTCTGTTATTCCTTGGGTTGAATGCATCTGTAAGCGCAATTCCATGCATCTGTAAGTGCAACGGCATCAACTGAATGCCACTGAAAATGGCATTTTAAACATCTCACCTGTGGAAAGCTGTTTCACTGAATATATTTTCCTTAGTGAGACTTTCAGTTCCTGAGAGCTGAATTATTTCCTTGACAACTTCAAACTTTCCATTGTAACAAGCGCTGAAGATGAAGTGAGAAAAGAGCTGTTAACGATGCCAACTTTCTAATTAGGCCAAAACAAGGT
Source organism: Rhynchotus rufescens (assembly GCA_032273925.1). Taxonomy (NCBI): domain Eukaryota; kingdom Metazoa; phylum Chordata; class Aves; order Tinamiformes; family Tinamidae; genus Rhynchotus; species Rhynchotus rufescens. The sequence continues at coordinate 2,865 of JAVCKT010003717.1, forward strand.
AAAACAGAGTTTTTCTAAATGACTTACAGGTGCAAAGGAGTGTCTCCATAGATATTAACCACATGGGGTTGGACTTCAAAACTGCTTTGCAATAAGAACTTTACAATTTCATGGTGTCCAAATCGACAGCAGAAGTGCAGAGGAACATGATCTTCATTGTCCTGAGCATTCACTGTCATTTGAAAGAGACCAAAGAAAATATTTTACATTTTATTTTACTTAGCAGATATATATTCTGAGCTATTTATGAACTGTTTCTTTAAAAATAAAGTTTTTGGGAGCTTTTGTAGATCAAATACAAATTACTCAAGGCCACGTGTGTCCCAACCACAATCGGGGGCTCTGTGCCCACAGGCCGGGGCGGCTGCGCGGACGGGCCGGGCACTCCTGGGCCCTCAGGTGGCCGCAGTGGCCACAGTGGCAGCCCAGCTCGGCCGGGCCGTGGGGCCGCTCGGCCTGCGGCTGCTGCCCCTCTGCTTGGGCCCATGCTCGCTCCCAGCTCAGCTGAGCTCGGAGCCTCGGGCAGCCTGCAAGAAACTGCCAGGGTTGTTCCTCCTGCGGAGCAATCCGCCCAGCGAGCACGTCCCAACGTGCACCAGCAGGTTGCTAAGCACCACTTGGGCTCTATGGAATGATCCCGGCCCCATCTGGAGCAGGGGATAAGCAGAAGGACACACTGACGTCCCTTCTTGCCCACCTTTCTGAGGAGCAATGAATGTTTCAATAGTCTCTTTAAAACCTTCATGAAGTACTGGTGAATGCCCACACATATAGGGAATTCTTAAACAGGGCTAAACTTGTAATTGCACTGATGTTTAGTGACAGAGTACCAAAGATGAACTATGTTTCTGGCAAAAAAGACAAAAAAGTAGTTCTTGTAATTTATATTAAGCTTTCAAATTATTATTAGATTGAGCTCTCAAATTTCATTAACTGTTCCCACCAACCTTCCCTAGAGGCTTGTATTAAAAGCAGTTGACAAGAGTAAGCCATTGAATTGCTCTGTTCTCAAATTTGTCTTCACTTTTAGGATGCTTCTGACATGTTAGCCTTTATCTTTTTATTACGATGTGGTATCAGACATAAATGCATTCTGAAGTGGCATAAATAACAGAGAAATAAATGTCAAAATTTTATAATAATAAATGTCAAAGTTTTAGACCCTGTACCCTCAGAAGGACATGAGAGACCTTGGGGCCATGAGATTCTGCACCAAGGGTGTAAGAGAGCTAAAAAGGAAACACCTCCTCTGGACAGCTGCATATGCTGCCTAACGTGAGCTGGAAAACACACAGCGTTTACGCAGTCATTCCCTAAACAGCCCTTCCCTATAGTGCTTACATTAAATCCTTAGTAACGCTATATAAATAATGAGATTGGCATTCAGAAATCTGACAGTACTTGCAGCATATCGTTTTTATATACATGCATTTATTTATACTCTTTAACATCTGTGGTTATATATACATGGATGGCACCTTTATACACGGGTATATGCAAACATACACCTGTGCACAGCGGCTGGAGAGCTCGGGCTCCCCTGTGGCTGTGGCCCTGGTATTTCAGCAGAACAGAGCAGCGGAGCAGCTCCAACCTGAGCCACCCTGCACTGCCAGGGACCGGGGTGGGATGAGGCAGGAGCTGCCACCCTGGCAGCCACGCACGCTTTTCACACAGCGCAGCACAGAACCCTTCTTAACCTCTCCCTGTCGCTCCATTGCTTTCAATTCATGAGGAACTGCACTGGCACCAGTCATCAACAGGTTGTGGGACTGAGAGGCAGCAGCTGAAGCAGTGTGATAACTTTGTTCTCTCTGTAATACACAGCATTCTTGCAGCAATTGCCAGCATTTTGTTTTTTTCCTATTTTTTTCTATTTGGCTTTTTAATTAGTTCTCTCTAAATCAAATAGTGATTGTTTCCCTAGGCGAAATCCTGACTCACTGAAATTCATGGGAATTCTGCCACTGACTTCAAGGAGACCAAGATTTTACCTTGCATATTTTGGATATAAGTTAATAACAGCAATAATGCAGCCCAAAGATGAATTGAGCAGTACTTTTGCAAAGAGTATATTGTTCCTTTTTAAAAGTATTTTTCTTTCTGTTTTTCTGAGGTTAAGAAATAGCCTTCCAAATAACTTTACTGTTATCTAGTGTGCATAAGCCTCAGCATTAACCTTTCCTTTATTAGCTGAGGTGGAAGGAGCGAGCAAGGTTAGCGCACTAGGCTTTGTGCCTTCTGCGTTGCTGAACCTGCCTATGGAGGGGGAACAAAAGAGCTAACCTAAGAACCAAGCAGTACTACTAGATGAGTACCAACATTAATTAAAATAGAAAATATTTTAAGTTGTGGCATATGAAAAATATACAGTTCTGAATTGCAGAATAGTAGTTTAACTGTTTGAGCCTGAGAACACCTATAGAAAGAATGCAGAGAATCCAAACTTGCAAAGAAGAAAAAAATGCACGCTAACAAACTTACCTTAGATAAGTTCAGCCAATTATGTATCTCCCCTCCAGTTTCTCTTATAGCAAATGCTCTACAACGAAGTATACGAAGCCCACAGCATGAAAAAGCATGATTTAAATGCATTCCTCTTCATTTCCTGTTTCTAAATCTTGTGAGCCATTTGCAGTTTCTCACGTGAATTGTTCTAGATTACTTTCTGTACAATTTTGACTTAAAATCCTCTATCTGTGTCCTATCCTCTAGCAGTTTATTGCGCATTTAAATCATTATGACTGGAGATACAGGCCGCATGGCCACATGTTTTCTGGTTGGATCAGTGTCTCAATTATGAGATATCCCTATATATTAATCTCAGATTTGTTTTCCAGTGTTGTTTTTCACCTCTAACTTACCCACGGGAGCAAAATGCAAGAACAATGACAACACAAACAAGTAATAAAAACCTCTCCAATTGCTATTTTGGTTACAGTTGCCCAAAGGCAATACACAAACATACACACACAAAATTCAAAATTCCATGCTTGACCCAGCATATAAAACACAGTACTGAAGTAGAATGTTTTTGTATCTTTTCTTACCATCAGCTTTGCTTCCCTCCTCCACCAGCAGCTTGGTTATATTGAGAAAGCCTTTGGCAGAAGCTAAATGGAGGGGCCTGTCTCCAACTTCCCCGCTTGCGTTCACATCAGCTCCGAACTTCAGCAAGAGGTGCGTTACCTAAACAGTTCATCAAGGTTAATTGGCAGAGCACATGAAAATACATCTTTTGGTAAAACCAAAAAGAAGTTTGCAATGGTTAACACTATATGTGAACATCTTTTAAAACAAGTGAGCCATGCCAAGCTCTGCCCACCACCGGCTGCCGTGCGCTCCGAGCCGCGGGTCACTCATCGCAGAAGGACACTCCACCTACAGGCTGTGCTTTGGAACTCCTAAATCTCCCAGGATACAGACTCCTTTCTGCCTCCAGCCAAGAAAGGCATGGGGAATGCCTTGTGCAAGGCTGCACAGATCCTGCAGTGCTTTTCACCAAAAAAAGCAAATATTGCAGGGCAATTGACTGGACTGCTAATAAACCATGTCTGAATAATCCTTTAGCAAAGGGAATTGGGCCATTTGATGTCACTTTTGGTCAGAAGTTCTGTATAGTTTTTAGTAACTCCATGACCTGCCTAAATGCAACAAGCAGATTCCTATGGAAAGTTAGGCCCTGCAAGGCCTCAATATTCCCATTAATTTGAAAGTGGTAATAATTTAATCTGTGAATTCCAACACAAACCATTATAATTGCCATTTAATTATCACTGGCAAGAGATTGTCATTTTCTTGGAGGTATTTAAGTCAATATTCTCACACGCCTTAAGCAATCTCTGAAATGTGGGATGAAAAACAAGCATCAAACGCAACACGCTTCTGTGCCCAAGTCTGTTTCTACGTTATCAGAGCTGTAGACGAGCGTTGCTTTCAGGAGGTCTAGGGGGAGGACACCAGTTCTTGCTGGGCTCTAGCACTGGGGATAAAAGTATAGAGATTATTCAGCCTCTTAAACAACCAGGGTTTGCTTAGGAAGACAACTTCTGTAGATGTGGCCTTTCCATACTAAACCCCTCTGGAATACAAATGGAAAGTACATGACAAGAAACCTCCGTTTGTCTCCATGTCTCAGGGCTCCGCTCTCCCGCATTTCCCGCATTCAATTACCTGTTCATGGCCATAATATGCAGCAATGTGCAGAGGAGTGAAAAAAACAGCGTCCTGAACGTTCACGTAAGCTCCGTGCTGCAAAAGGATATCAACGGCCTAGAGGGACAGAAACAAAACAGTTGGGAAGGAGAAGCCCCAGATGTGGTTGACTAGCAAAGCCAGAATTTAAAACCTTACCTCACCAATGTAAACAAAAAGCCTCAAACAAGCAAGCTATAATGGGGAAGAACAACCTACAAGATGTAAAAGTGATTAACTTACAGTACTTGAGCTGAACACTGAATGTCACTGATGCTTTATAAATAAGCCTGAAAATGTATTTGCCAGTAAAAACAACCAAAAAAACAGAAAAAGATACCGGATTTGTGAAGGAAGAGGCACAGAAATGACTGACTGGAGTATATCGAAATAGCCTTTAATTTTCTTTTAAGCATTATGAACAAAGGGCAGTAAACACATCAGAGTTTTTGGAAACAAATAAAACAAAATGAAAGATCCTTTTAAATGTAAATGTATTCAGGTAAATCCTCTAGCCTAATTCCCTCAGCATGCAAAGATTTCTTTGTATTTTAGAAGATAATAGCCCTTCGACTTCAATAAATAACCCTAAGTGTTTCCTTTCAAATTGCCACTTTTTTATTCTTTCAGGAAGCCAGTGTTTTGGTTGAACAGCTATTAATTATGAAATACTGGTCCTCTGAGCAGCTGTCAAAATGGAGGCCTGAATGAAACCACTCTGGGTTATTTATTGCAGCCTACGAGTCACTAATTTTCCTGCAGCACGAGCGGCGCTCCGCTTGCGCAGGGCTCGTACGGCACCTTCCCCAGTCAGAGCGCCCCAGAACCCCAGAATGGCCGAGGCTGGAAGGGAGCTGTAGAGCTCACGTTTCTCCCGTGTCTGACTGCAAGCACGAGGCACCGCGCTGACACGCCGAGCCGTGCCCAGTGCCCGCCGGCTTTCCTCACCGCGCGAGGCTCCTGCGGAGCCCAAGGGCTGCAGCCCGGCACGGCGCTGCGCAGCGCCCTGTGCACGGGAACGGAGCACTGCAAGGACCCAGCCTGCTCTCAAGACACGCCTAGGAGCCAAAGGTTCTTCCTGCTGTCCTCCGAGCTGCTGCTCAGCACCTCGGGAGTGCAAATGGATGATCGGGAATGCCAACCTTCTTCACCAAATTTTGTTCTCCAGAAGCTACAATTTCTTGGGAGCGAATTACTCCATGATTTAATGGCCTGGTCATTGTCAAGTGACTCATTTTAACTTTGACTCTTAAATAAATTCCTATTCTAAAACTAAAGTTATCGCTGTGGGACCTGCAGCTTTTACGGGTATATGGATAAAACTTCTTTGGATCAGTCTGATTTTATTCAAAATGTAGATTCACCACAGAATCTATCGTGGAGCTTCAAGTCCAGGAACCTGTGTTGGGCAATGTGGTTTCACCTCCAGTGATAAACAGGAAACTAGATGAATTTTCACATGATTTTCCAGGCCATACGAATGACAACTGTGCCACCTACTTTGTGATCTCCTGCTAAGAGGAAATTTGTGAGTCATGTTAAACAATCTTCACCTCATATAAATAACAAAATGGGGAAACAGGGACAAGCCTGAGCATTTCAAAGAGAATCCATCTTTCTCCAAAAGACTGCAATCAGAAAACCCTGAATGTTGGAGATGTTGTAAGTAGCGGAGTATAATGGAGTGATGTGTAAGACTGACATCAGAAAGCAGAGGCAGATGCAGAAAGCTGCTTATTCAAAAAGAGCTTCAATACTTAGGCAAAGACCAAACCCAAATGCCCAGGGGACAGAGGGTGACCAGGGATGCAGCTCCTGGTCTATGGGAGATCTGCAGGCTGCAGAGCAAGCAGCTCATGCTGACTTTAGAGGCATTGCAGTGCATCAACAGAGCCGAAAACTGGCACCACTCAGCTGCACTCTGCAGGCAACATCATTGCCCAGATTAAAAAAAATAAACAGGAAAAGAAATATCTGTGACCAGTGTGATTGGGAACCATCAGCCTGGATTTATCAAGGGTAAATCATGTCTGATCAACCTGAGTTGCTCTTACTTCATATTTTTTCTTGAAGTTCTTTTGTGACAGGTTTACTCAGAGGCTTTTTGAATATTCAAGGCAATTATGCTCACTTCAAAGACAGACTATTAATTAAGCTACTCTTTGAAGGCTAGAAGGAGTCAACAAAATAGAATATAAGATTATGCCAGGGCTTCATCTTTTGGACAAGCAGGAGATAATAATTCCTCTAAGAAAATAAAACCAATGATGATTGATTTTTTAGCAGGCAAATTAAAAGAAAAACAGCTTCAACAACTAAGCCATATGCACTTGTGCTAGAGACTCCATACTGACCTATGATAAAATACCTAGAGAAGTTGTCATGGTTTGGAATTCCTTTACGGCAGAACTCCTTTATTAATTAAGCTATTAAAATTAAAAAATATATAGTAGTGCTAATTTCCTAATTCTCTGTAATTCAGCAAATGTGGGTAGATAAGTCATGTTCTGCAAAGTGTATCTACAAAATTAGTACAACTCTTAACTCTCTATATACCTATAAGAATTTATAATAAACCTTGGCGAAGGTGAATTAAGAAACTTCTAAAGAGGATTCTGAATGTTTTAAATACAACTTGCTGATGAATATACAATTGTCTTTCTGAGGGAAAGTTTAACGTTTAATGAAATATTTAATACATTCTCTCCTGTAAGATATAAGGACAGATGCTTTCAGCGATAAGCTTTCATATTTTCTTCTTAGCTATTGCAATCAGATAAAGCCCAGATTACAGAAAGAATCAATAATGAAAGATACAGGTGTCTAGAAATACAGTGCTCTCCCCAGGATTGCTTTCACTAAAGGGCAGCAGAATTGGATTGTTTTCAACTTTTCTGCTAATATCAGTAGATGCCATACATAAAATAGTTTAAAAGTTCTTGTACACTGTAGTCTACACTTTAATGTAACTTTTCTGGGCAAAGAGATGCCCATGAATTTAACCACAGTAGTAATAAGAGTACTACTAGCAGTTCTAAAGGGCCTCATTTATTTTGACTCCTAGCTTAAATGTGGGTCATGCTATAAAGGGTATTCTTGGGCAGTAAAAAGCTAGCAGCGCTTTCAGACAAGTCAGCACCATGAAGTTAATGAAAGCTGCTACTGAGCCACAGCTGAGCACTTCTTTAGCTGCGTTGCCAAACACGTGGCCACGTCCTCAGCGTCGGAGACACCACCCAGGCCAGGAGGTTCCCAAGTACCTAAGGGAGCCAGTTTCATGGAGAAACATTTCACCAAGAGTGAAATTCCAAAGAAAGGAATTGCAGAATTTTAGTCTCGCTGTAAGTCCTAAAGACTCAAATAGCTAAGACCTAAATCCTCAAACATAATTATGTCCAGACGCCTTTGAGCTGCCCAGTACATTTAACCGGTCTCACAGGCAATGCCTTTGCTCTCGGCCAGCCCCTTTCACACCTCTTGCCCTCTGCATCTCTGTCTCTCCCCCTCCATCCAAGTCAATCCCTATCCTTTCGCCGCCTGCTCCTGTTGATTCTCCTTTTCCAATGCACATTATGGTGGAAGGGGGCAGGCCAGTATGACCATACTGTGCTGGACAGTAGCTCATCTGACTCAACATCTTCTGCTCCATGAAACTGTGGAACTGTCTGACTTCAAACACACTGGGGAGAAGAGAAGGAAGCATCTCTGTGACTGCAATTTCCCTCTCTCATTCCTCAATTATAAAACAAGCCACATCAGCTAGAACACGTTTCCTTTTTGTGCAGATAAGGCAAAGGACTAAGATGCAACTTGAGTGTTAAATGCAGGGAAGGAGAGGAGAAAATGCAGACTTTGTGAAATTGAGCTCCTGCTGTCACTAGGTAACAGGGATTCAAGTGAAGACAGCAGGTGACCAACGAACCCTGGTAACACACGACTCGCAAGCGCGAGGGGATCCCTTCCGTGGGACCGGCTCCCTCCTCCCCAGCCGTTCCCTGCGACGGGCACCTCCACGTTGCCTGCTCTCAGGCAGGCAGCCGGCAAAGGAGCAGGGCAGGCTGGTGCTGCCGGGAACCCGGGCCCGGCCCTGGCGGCCCGGTTCCGCGGGCTGGAAACGGCAGCTGTAACTCCCGCGCTGAAGGAGGCCACGGTGCTGGTTAGCCAGCACAGCAGAGCGCGTCCATGTGATGAGGCACATGCATTATTTATGGAGCAGTGACCTCGCTGGGCTGGAAACATTTAATATTTTCGAAAACGAGAATTTAATGAGATATTTATTAAACTTGTTTAGTAATGGCTCTAACATGTTTTCCAGCTTATATAATATTTTTTCATTAATTTTTCATTCTTTCCATTGAAAGCTCCAAGTTCTATTAATAGATAAACCAAGCAAACACCATAGTTTTGGTAAAATATGACATTAAATCAGAGCAGATGAAATATTTATACACCTCACTGCCTCAAAGGAGTGCAGCATCTCATTTGTAGCAATGGCCTTTGGCACCCTCATTTGTGGAGGTGGCCGCCCTCGCGGTCTGCAGCGTGGGGATGCAGCAAGAGGCACAGAACGACTACGCAGCAAAGGGGGAACAAAGCTGCTTTTTCCCACTTCTCTCTGCCTTGCTCTTCATACACTCAGTCTTCTTCTGTAGCTACAGCTTATACTGAACAGGTCAGTGTGTGCACCTCTGCTACTTATGTATTAAATGTAATTATCTATCTTATTTGAATGTCAAAAAAAAAAATTCTCTTTCTTAAACGTATACAATTTTCAGGGTTTTTAAACAAATAGTATATTGCCATTACTGATATTACTGATATTCTGGATTAGCCTAATCTTGCTGAGGAGATTCTCAGCTGACAGACAAGCTCAATTATATCAGGAAATAAAGCAGCAGCTTGAATTGCAACTAGAGCTCCTCAGTGCCCGGACTGGCAGAGGCACCAAGCAAGGTGCGGAGACTCCTGCTCAACCACGGGGACACTTCTGATAAAGACCTGGTCACTACTAAGGAAGGAGTGATGGGGCTTTTCAAAACCCTTTGCAGTGAGTGACGTCTTCGCAAATCAACTGCCTTATCCTTGCTGGATGGGGAGCTACCTGTTTTCCTGTGAGCTCAGTGGAGCTAAAGCTGTGGAACAAGGAGCGGGGCTTCCTCTGGCGTTTACAGGTCACAGCCCGGGCATTTTTATAACTCCACACCTCGCCGCAGAGCACTTTGTGTTTCCCAGTTATTTCCTTCCACATTCTAACATTCTGTTCAGAAGTTGATACTTGCTCCATGTTTTCTACATTGTCTTACATATTACATTATAACTTTTTAATCAAAATTTTTCTATGGAAATGCAATGTTATTGAAAATAATTATCCCCAATTTTGTAATATGGACAAGGGCTCTGCAATACGGGAGCATTCCTCTTCTCAGCTCCGCAGGGAAATGCAGGCAGGGAGGCAGGAGGATCCAAGGTGCCTGGAAGGGGCCCTCGTGCCAAGCTGCCCTCGCCAGGGAGGGGGCTCTGCCCCAGCAGCACAGCTCGCCCGTGAAGGGCCGAGCTCTGAGCATCAGTTTGTATTCAAGATATGTGCCCATTTACACACACTGCAGTATTGCAGAAACATGCTTTTCTTCTATTGGTATATAAATACAAAATACGTTTCTGAAAACACAGGAATTACAGATGTAACTGTTACTTCAATTCAGGACCTGACTTTTAACATAAATAAGCATTAAAACCTGCTTGTTTCAATGTCAACATGAGGACAAGGGTGTTCCCCACTATCGGCCTTATTAACCTGATAGCTTCTTTTGAAACACCCTGGAGGTCTGAATAAATTATTTCTATTTCCAGACTGTCTCTATGCTACCACACAATATAAAGGGGTCTTATTTTTAATCAAAATGGGGTTCTCATTATTTTTATTTCACATGTCTGATCTCCAGTTTTATACTGCTTTCTGTGTCTTTTCCATTATTCTTTACATATGTCCTTCATTTTATCTACACCCAGGCCCCCACCGCACACAGGATTAGAGGCCAGTGAGCCCCAGCTCTGCCGGGCGAGCATGGGCTCCTCACACCGGCTCTGCCATCCCCTTCCTCGGGCTGCAGTCGCATGGGGGTGCTGAACGCTTTCCCACGCAGTACCTGTCATTAAAGACTGCACTTACTGTGATTCCAAAATCAAGTGCACAGGAATTTCCAAACTCAGTGCAAGTAGTAGCCTGGTTGCTTTGCAATAGTGAAACACAGGGGTGCTAAAGGATAAACGTCTTTTACAAGTAAGAAACAGATACCCTAGATCACTAAACAATGTCCAGAGTTAAGCATCTGTACATAAGCCTTATAAATATCCCCTTTAAAAGTGTAAGAATGTTATCTGCTGAGGTCTGACTAAATTCATGACTGAATGAGATTCAGCGAGGCTCTGCTGTTCTAGGATAAAAAGAGATGGTTTCAGTCATAAGAAAAAAAAGTGTCTTTGGTGTTGGTGTTTTTCTATTACTTAAGGTAATAGAGAAAGCTTCTAAAGAATCATCATTTCCCCAACAAAATAGATTATTTTAAAATATTTTTTCTCCTCTCATTCAGTATATTGATATGTAAAATTTTCTATGTCCATATGTGTAATAAATTGTATGAGTGTGTGCGTGCACATGCGGGTAGGCATGTGCAGAGTGACTGAAACTGCAGCAGACTCCAGAGCTGTGTCCAGGAGCGAGCTCGGTGAGCGCCGTAACTTGGGGCCTTTCTTGCTGCGGACGGAGAGTTTCCTCTCTTCTGTCCAGAGGTGCATGGGTGCTCTGTTCCAGTCACCCAGCCAAACTCTTGTATTTGAATTTATGAAGTCTATGTAAAATGCACAAATGAATTCATCGCTTTAATGTAATTATTAATATTATCTGCATTTCCTTCTTTCTACTATTTATTATTGCATTCCTAGACGATTCTCTCTCCTTAAAGGAATCTAATGTTTCTGTCTCCATAAATTTAGCTCTCTGCATAAGTCAAAGCTTTTACCCATGCAGAGAACAAAATGTTTATTGCTTAATGGGCCCAAAGGAGCTAAAAGAGAAGTACCTGTATTCATGAGTGTTTACAGCCATAAACCCTTCATTATCAAGGTAATTTTGCACCAGTATTAAATACTTGAAGAGATTAAAAAAAAAAAAAAAACACACTGAGTGAGCTGTTGCCAGGGTGACAGAAATGAGATGATGTAGGAATGATGGAACGGAGGTGCTAAATCCTGGAAAAACAGACTCATAACTAACAGCACATTTAGAAAAGGATTACAGAGGGAGGCCTTTGGAATCTCATCAGTCTCCACTCCCCAGGAAGAAGGAGAAAGAATTTTTAGGGAAAAAATTGAAGATGGGAATCTCTAATGCATGCAAGATTCATCAGTATGGACATTTGAGATTTGGACTGCACGTGACTTGCCCTGGCAGTAGCTTTCTTAGCCCTGATATGAACTGTCACACAGCTCGAAGATGAGAACCTCTGTCCTCTCTTGAAGTAAAAACCACTGAGCTGCACAGCTGACAAGTGACATCTGTAAGATGGAATAAAATGTATGGGGCTCCTTCACACTCAGCCAAGACCGTATTGAGAAGCCTCTCAACACATGCAGATCCAGGAAAGAGTCCTGACATGTGTGGGTGACTGTGTCCCATTGTGTTAACATGGGACACAGTCTCACATTAACTAGTTAACACTTTTGACACTGAGAGCAATGTTGTTGCTTTAAAGATAAAGATATGGGCAAATAGACCTAGACTCTCTTTACATTCCATATGTAAAAACATATGGACAGATATGGTTGTCCCCACACAAAGGTACAAAAACCAGTAAAGTTTAGCTATGCAAAACCAGTAATGAGTTTTGATTAGTACCAGTTTAAAACAAAACAACGTTGTTGACGAACACGAGCACTGAGAGCATTCTCTGCATGGAGAAGAAGCGCACCTCGTGGTGACCTGCTATGGTGGCAATGTGCAGGGCTGTGAGGGCTCCGTAGCCGACCTGCTGGATGTCCGCTCCGCCGTGCAGCAGCGCCGTTAGGAGCTCCGCGTTATCCTGAAAGGCACAGGCAGCACGACGTTACTGTGGGCACAGCTCTGACCGCTGCACTGAGGGGCCGAACAGAGCCACAAGGCTCCATCCCATCCCAGATACCACTCCAGAAGCAGCGGAAGCTTGACGTGCACACCAGAGGCTCCCCTGTAGCTATACTGAAGCCTCTGTTTTCTAACATGGTCACTCTACTTGATTTTGTATCTTTGAAGATGACTCATTCTCTGAATCATTATTAAGTGCTCATACAAACTGTTTAAATGTCAAAACAAATATATTGTCAAACACAGAAGATGACACTGGGATTTCCCCGGATAAATACACAGAATGTAAGCTAAAGTTTGAACTGTGTGCATATTTTTCCTATTACTTTAATTCCTTGCTGTCATGCAGAGAAGTATTTCTATCACTTCTCTCCGTATACCACCAGCAATGGGTATCATCCAATTACAGTGACAAAAATAATTTGAGGAAATCCATTAAGCGTCTCGATGACTTGGCAATATAATTGTTAGCAAGCTCTCCTCTACAGAGAGTGTTAAAATTAAGAGAGCAGAAATGAAAACACGTTGTGGGGCAGTGGCAGAGCTACTGGGAGCAGCTGGCCCTCCTTCTCACCACCGCTTGTTCCCACTGCACCAACTGGAGCTCTGCCAAGTTCCACTCTCTGGGATCTGCTTTGAGGAATCACCAGCCCAGGGAAGAGTCTTCTCCGATTCTCATTCCCTGCTCGACTCACAACTTCACATCCCTCCTGTTATTGAATAGCTCTGGTCTTGAGCATGGGACTTGGTGGCACAATGCACTGGATACTCTATCTAGCCAGGGAAGACAGCCTGAGCTCGGAGCTTCCTGAAGGGCTCTGTTCCAGGCACCACCTCTGACTAGTTTTCCTAGTTCTGTTTTACACCTCATAAAGTATTTAACTACAGAGCAGAAAAAGTCAATAACTTTCTCAGAAAGCTCTCATCATGCAAGCATTTTGTTTCTGAGATACCTCTATGTTGCTTTGTATTTTCTTTGGGAACTACAACATGACAAAAGTTGTCATTGGGCAACTAAGGGCAAGTCCTGAACACCTTCTAACCACCTGATTATTACACGAAACAGAGGGCAAACCATCCCCTCTTCTTTTAGAGGAGAGTGACGGGGGCAGTGGCAATTTCCGCTGTCTCTGGAATTGGTTATTTGTTTTCGAGGGCTTCTACCATATGAGGATCCTCGCAAGCACAGGGTGAGCAATGGTCCTGTGAGTGTGAGAGGGTGGCGCTGGGGCCACCCAGCCTGACCTTCCATGAGCTCCAGCCTTCTGCCACCCGTGCCCCAGCCCTGAGCACCCGCCTGCGACGGGGCAGTGCCAGCTGCCACGAGAGCGCTGCGGGATAATGTTAGGCCAGCATATGGCACTGCATCCTTGATACTGTTTGGGCATTAATAAATAAAAACAAGAGTGAAGAAGATGAATACTGCAGCTGAATGTAAAACTCAAGGAAATAAAAAAAATGCCAAAATATGAGAAATTATTTCTATAAATGGCTATAGTAGCAGAAAGAGTACTCCTCTGTCTTGAATAAAATCACATGACAATCAATATTTGTATAACCACATCGTATCTTCGTGAATGACAGTACAAAAGCATGTGCTGATTTCCTGTGCATGGGGTCTTTTTAGAGCATTTTCTCTGCACTGTGATTGTTAAAACTCCTGAGTTCAGATTTCTTTTCATCATTAAATCAAATTGAATTTATATTTATATTATTTACCTTATAAGCGGCCAAGTGTAGAGCTGTAAATCCATTCCTGGTTAACCTGGATGGGCGCAGTCCTTTTAGCATAAGAGTTCTGATATGTGATTTGTTACCTTTAAAATAAAAATTGTATATCAAAGTCATTTACAGAAAAGGATATATAAATGAAGTAAATGAGAAAAGAGCTTCCCATCAGAGCTAAGCATTTGGAAAGTATCACAACTACATGGGCTTTCTGTAGCTAAGATCACACTGCAACTCTTCCCTCCTCTATTACATGATTCAGAACACACTGACTGCTTCTCCTTGTAACTTCCCACAAAGTGCACGGCCAGCATGAGGAAACCTTGAGGTGAGCTTGAAAACAAATGAGTAACTGATCTGCTGAGCTGAGGCAGCCATAAGAAACACTCAAGCACCCTCAAAACAGGACCCGCATCCTCGATCACTGAGCATTAGACAGTCTCCTTACTCACTGGGAGAGCACACTGGGTCATGTATTTATTCACCGTTTGTTCACACCTCACTAAGAAGGATTTGTTAAAGATGGTTGAACTTGTAAAGAAAAAATTTCCTTTTTAACATCTGAAACGTACTGCAAAGAACTCCCTACACTGGAGGGGGATTTAACAGTCTCTGGTTTCTCAGATGCTTATCGAGTCGCTGGTCCTTTGGGGAGCTGACGGCTGCTCTCCTGCTCTGCACATAATTTCAGGGCCGGTGCTTCCTAGGGAAGCGACCGACTCCCAGTAGCTTTGCTACCTGTCTGCTGCACTCTAATCACCTCCGAAACTGTGGCTGCCTTCTGTACCCTCAGGACAGTCAACAAGTACAACAGAGGGCCTAACACCTTCCTCCCTCCATGAGGTGTTCACATACAGGACACAATTTATGTACGTTTTCCTAAAATCCCACCAATTGCTCTAATGCTGCCAACCACTGATGTCATCTTCTGATAGGATCCTGCACTCTCTAGCTTAAGAGTAAAGATCCGACTGATTTTCACCAGTGTAGGATCAGGTTTTCCCTGCTTATGGGAGCTGGACTATGATTAGCAAGACATTTATGCACATTATCCTTAAGCATTCTGCACAGCTGAAACCCTGGGGTAAAACACTCTGCTGCTCTCAAGCACATTCTACCACTGCAACATGTGCATGCACTAAGGACATGTTACCCGACCAAGACAGTGATCCCAGTGAAACAGTCCACCATTCAGGAGAATCACTGAAGTTGTTTGACACTTTTTTCTTGGATACTGTGTTTGCTACCTGCAATAATCCTATCAGATGATATTTTTCACTTGTGCATTTAACTTACTCTTCTTGAAAGCGCCATGAAATACAATATAGATATTTTCATTACATTAGGAAAATAAGTTTTGTGTGTGGCAAAAATTTGTTAAAACTCACTCCTTATCTTGGAGTCAATACCATGTACAAAATACTGAAATGTAGAGAAATGCTATGAGTATGATTAACATACATGATTAGCATATATTAATATATACATGTAACATGGAATTTTGAATTAACTGAATATTAGTTGAATTAGATGCAATTGAAATAATTCACATTATCTACTAAATCTATTTCCTAGATGAAAGAATCAGTTATAGTGGAGTTTAGTGTTAACTGATTCAACCACGTTGGGAACAGAGTTTAGAGAAATGCCTACGGAGGCTTATCCAGCTGTCAACAAGTATAACGCAAAGAAGGAAATGGATTAAAAATATAATGTTCCTGTCAGTTATTAGACAGAATAAATCACTAGCCATGTAAATAACAGGTTTAGAGAACATCAGATTTCAAATACTCACCCCCACATATGCAACATAAATGAAGAAGAGAGAGCCCATTTTCTGTGCGGTAATTTAAATTGACTTTGCAGAAGGCTTCATCAGAGCTGGAAAAAAAGAGATTTTACAGATGATTACAGCTTTCATTTTTCAGCATATTTTCATTCATTTGGAAAATTTTTAAAAGAGAAATCTCAGTGTAACATTTTTTGGAGATAGAACTAAATTCAGACCCCTGCTTCTACACTGTAAATCTAGGAATACTTTACTGGCACTATAGATTAATCCAGATGTATTTTTCAGTAAATTAAACCAGAATCTAACTCATATTGTCTCCTGAATAATCTTGCTATTGAGTCACAGTATATACATGTCAAAATTGACTAAATTAGAAAAAAAAAAGACTAAGCTGTCAAAATACCCAGAAAAAAGTTAAGACTTTCAGAAATCAAGTTTATCTTATGTGATCATAGGAAGGGTATATATTGATCATTCCATTGAAACATATATATGGGAACACTAAGGAAGCACATACACTTCTGGTCTTTCTTGCCTCTTTAAATTTTATAGATGTATCTCTGGCTTTCTCTAGAATTATACACGGGTTTCAGCCTTGAATATACTCTAATTTCATGATTTTAGGACAGAATGGAGGTCCCCAAATCCCCAAGTTACTACTGTACATAAACTATCAGCATTTAAGGCTTGCTTTTATCCTGCTGTCCCTTGCATCCTGCCCTGGCACATCCAGGCTTCCCAGGAGGGAGCCCCCAGGAGAGCCGAAGAGTGTCCTTCTTCAGGGAAGTGGAGAGGGAGCACGGAACTCGGAGGAGTCTGTGGGACACAGCGCGAGTGCTGCCGTGCCCAGCAGCGAGTCCTGGGCGCCGCACCGTGCGCCGAGAGCACCGCAAGGGGGGAACCACAGCAGTAACCTGGCATGGCTCGAGGGGACTGTTTCCAAAGCATTTCAACGGGTGAAGTGGCCTTTCCAAACATGGCATTTCTGGTTTAGGATTGGCAGCTCTAATGGGATACGGAGTCCTGTGAAGGTGTGTGCCAGACCTGAGAGGGAAGAGAAGCACCAGAGCAGAAGGTATCTCGGAGAACGTCTGTCCCTCAAAGACGCATCAAGGACAGCCCGAGCTCGGCACCAGAAGGAACCCATCATGTTCAGGGAACAAGTGAGTTTTTATAGCTCTGGTTTTCGGCCTTGGTTTACTGCCCTGGAATGTGATACATTATAGAACTTCAAAACTATTTATAGATGCTCATTTTGAGTTCCCATTAACTTCTAGTGAAATATTTCTGGTTTTGATATAGGCAATTAAAGTATTATAGTTCTTACCCACATCCTTCCAAGGTGAGGCATGTTTGCACATAAAACTCTCTGACAACTAAATGCCACTTATGCACCCTGACACTGACAATATGAAGCTCAATTTAATGTTTAATTTTCTTACACATTTTTGAGACACTCTGCTACATTTTAATATAGCTTCATGATTTTATGGGGCACAAAAGGATGAAATGAATAATTAAAGGCAAGTGATTATTATTAATACATTTTGAATAACATTGCTTTTAAATAGGATGAATACTAGTTCTGACTCATTAAAAATGACATTCAGCATTTGTATGGCAGAACATGGAGAATATACATAAAAGTGCTGCAGTCCTTAGTTTTTTAGATTCATTAAGTTCTGTTCTTCTCCCTGATACACATGCCAAGCTCCAAAAACAAATTCATCAATAAAATAAAGCTAGAAATATTGGCAGTAAAGAGAATGGATAATAAACTAAAGATGCCTCCAGGGTTACAGACAGACACGAACAGTGTGTTCGTGCCAGATTGCAGGGAATGTAACTGGACATCTCTGTTTCCCATGTTAAACGACCACCATACCAAGGGAAGCCAAAGATGCCTCTGCAGCTAGAGCTGCACCCATCCCCACTTACAAAGTCCTACCCAAACAGGCACTGTAACTTGCCTCGGAAAACAGAGTTACAGCCAGAGAAATAATTACCCTGCCTGAACGTTGTAGCTCTTGTAGCGAAGTCTGTTTTCTTTTAGCACAAATTGCCTTATTACTGCTCCTACAAGCTTTCTAGCTAGTTACATTTTTGAAACTCAACTAAATGTGGAAATTGTCAGTATTTCTTGTGGCGATTGCAGACTTCAGTCTGCCCATAGAAGTCTTTCCTCCTTTCAGTATAGCTGTGATTAGACATTCCTGTTTAGCGGAATACTTCCATTTGTATATATATAAAAATCCATCCTGATAGAGCAGCACTACTAAACATACTTAACATGCTTACAGTTCCAAGCATCTTTACTACTGCTCTCCTTTAAAAGCTAGAAGCCTGTCTTTACCTTTATTCTCTGGGTTGACAGCATTGAATTAATGAGTTATTCCAATTTCTCATAGAGGTTTTTTTTTGGTTTATTTCTCTTGTTTCTCTCAGATAAACTAAAAAAAAAAAAAATCTGTCCTGAAAGAACATTTCATTAATGGTTCATTATGTGTTATCATCTCAGACCAGAAATAAAATCTGTGTTTTTGTATTGTTTTTCATGAGCTTTGCCAATAGTGGTTTGGAAATGCTGAAGCTGAAGCTGCAAAGGAGGCACTGCAGCTTGTGGGAGCTGCAGCTCCTTATGCTGCCGGCTGCAGCACTCGGGGAGCTCTCGCATGGGTCCGGCCGTGGTGCCGCTGCGGGTCCTGGTCCAGCGGGCCCAGCTGCGGTGTCACTTCAAGTCCCAGCCCAGCGGGTCCGGCCGTGGTGCCACTGCGGGTCCTGGTCCAGCGGGCCCGGCTGCGGTGTTGCTGCAAGTCCCGGCCCAGCGGGCCTGGCCGTGGTGCCACTGCAGGTCCCGGTCCGGCGGGCCCAGCCTTAGCGCTGCCCGCGCCTCCCCGCTGCACCGGCGGCTGGCACCAGCCACCACCGCCAACCCGGCGAGGAATCGCCCCACAAACCTGAATCCCTCATAGACTGGACTCCTAAGTCTGGGGCAGCTCCAACTGAAATTTGGCACTTGCAGAGTTAACGTTTGCTCTGTGAGGAGCTGTTTTTTCTCACAAAAGCTATCTTTTTTTGAACTGCCTTTTCTACCAGAAAGGTCATTCTGATGGAAATTCCTGGCTGCCTGTGATCAATACTGAGATTTTCATGGTATTCAGTTCATTGCATTAAGAACTGGGATCACCTGAAAAGGGCATGGACCTGATTAAGAACAAAACATTATGTTTAATTACAAATGTACAAATTGGACTTATTTCCACAAGTTATGTATGTGCCAGTGTAACTTATTCTTGCATCAGTCTAGATTTACATATACATTCCTTAGGAGACATGGAATCATGTACTAAGAAAACATGGCTTTTTATTTCCTAAATACAAACTGTTCTGCTATGGAACACTTTCTTCCATACATTACAGTCATATTTACTTCTCTTTAGTGATGGACCTCATTTACATTTCTACTTAGGTAAGCGGAAAGATGTTTGCCCCTATATAAAATGTCTTTGTCATGTATGTTCTAGCACAATGTAAATTTTCTCCAGCATGTTGTGATTAATGATAGTACTATAAAACCCATGTATTCTTCAGGTTTTGCACAAAGATAAATCCCAAAGTGTGGGAAACAGGTTCTTTTAAACAACTTGTCTTTGGTTTCAAAGTGTTAGGTATGCAGAGCCGCACACACTGATTCACCGTGGTGGCTGCACTGTGGGTTGCTTTGTTTGGAGGACAAATTTGGAAAGCCTCAAACTCAGAAATTATTGTTGCACTGTAAGGGCATGTCTCCACCTTCAATTTTACATTACAGTCCAGACTGACATTCCTAGCTTTTCATGTGTAGTCGAGAATCGTTGAGCTATATGTTTAAATATTATTCTTCTCTCAGTTTGAAAAATGAAAAAAAAAAAAAAGGTTTCAGTTTGGCTGTTTCTTAGGGATGTTCAATTTCAATAATACTTAAATTCTTACACTGGGGGAAAAAAATGTAATGTTTAGTAGTAAAATACTGCAAGAAAAGTTTTACAGGTTAAACTTGTAATCCTTATTGAAAATGAAAATTCTGGTCCATAAGCCTGGGCTCAAGGCCCAGTTTTATCTATGTGACCTCCTAATTCCTTCCTGAAGACATTGCTGCATTTCAAGGGTAAAGTATTGCCGTAACAATTCAGCAATAATCTAGGGACAGCGTTTATCCAAGACAAGGAATCACAACAGCCATGCCAGTTAAAACCACTAGTATAACCTTTTTTTCTCTACCACAGGACAGTTGACTCTGTGATGTATTCATCCATTCCCAAAGTGTACAATGGGGATTATGGCACTCCCTTCCTTTTGCTATGGTTTGGCTCCTCTGCATTATTGATGTTATTCATCTTTCAGGGCAGGGGTTTAACAACTACCTAGTGTTTCCAGGCATTATATTACCATCGATTCCTTAGCCTACAACAACTGTGCAGTCCTCAATCCTAACTTATTTTGACAAACAGATCTGTTTAAAAGTGAGAATTTTTTTCTAGCATTTCAGAGATTAGATGCCTTCAGAAAATAGCTACTGCTACTGTTGAAAGCGTTCTTACATAGTCAAGACCAATTTTTTACATACTCAATATCTGAATTTTAGATTCTCACAAAATCTTCCTGATTTGATCACCTCTGGAGGAAGACTTGAGATCTGAAGCCACTGGCTGATTCCTCATGTGTGACTAAAACTTTTTAAAAAATCTTCCTAGTGCAATATAATCAGTGTCATTAACCCACATGTGCTTCGGTGGGGAAAAGCAACATTCTTTATTTAAGAAGAAGAGTTTGTCTGATATTAACCTGACACATAACCTGAACTGCTAAAGGTCAACTAAGCTTCAAGTTAATTATTTTTTTAAGGCCTAACTTAGGAATTAAAGACTTCACCATATACCTCAATGGTCTTGCTCATCGTAGGGTGGTGAACACACTTGCCCTGGCTTGTTAAGATAATTACTTTGCTTCTAACCAGGGTTAAAACCTAGGCAGGTGCTGAAGTACTTCACTGCATCAGAGTCAAAGTGGCCAGCACACTGCAGAATTGAGCCTGAGGTTTCTTTGCAGTTAACAGGTTCAAACAGTGATAAATTATGCTACCTGAAAACAAGCATGATAAAACTTCGGGAGGTTTGTGATTTATTTCTGATTATAAACCATTTTTTTCAGGTACATTTTATGTCTGAAATTATTTACCTGATCATTTGTTTAAATTAACTTACTGAAGTTGCTAAGCTGTGTGTTTTCGGTATTTGAGGTTTTCAGATAATGAACATGCTGTTTGTTTCATTGAATGTGGCTTTTAGCATGAGCTGCCCTGGGAAAGCAATGGCAATTACAAATTTGAAAGTCACTGTCAGAAGCTCCTTCGCTGGTCTATTTGTCTAATCTTTGTCACTTCAGCACTATCCCCCTGTGAAGAAAAGACTGGCACAAATGAAGAGTATACAACAAAATCTGACATCCCATTAAAGCCAATTAATTTCCAAAACTGCATACATTTGTTATAAAATGTTGGCATTGATAATTAACAGCCACTAATTATGGTACTATGCTGTGGGACTCTGGCCCAGAACTCTAAGGACACATTCCCAAAAATAGGCCTTAAAGAACAGGCATTCCATACATGCGAAACTCCCTCCACAAGAAAACATCTGAAACCTAAAATACTGTGTAATAGCAAATACCCCTTTAAAATACATTCACAGGCAGGTTGCAAGAATATTTCACCTGAAAACATGCTTCAGTTCTGCCAGTTCCTTTTCTTTGATCTGCAGGTCATCTTCTAATCGCTCTATGATTATAGCGTATGATTCACTAACTTTCTTCTTCCATTCATCTAACAACAACAAAAAATCCACTCATTGATAATACACTTCAAAACATAAAAAGCAAGAACAAATCAAAATGTCTCAGTAACCAGGAACTGATTTTTAAACATCCAATTATGCTCTATTTCAATACAGCATTTTTCTTCTAAGTTATGAATGTTTAGTTAAGATTATATAAAAGCTATTAAACAGTTCTTGATGCACCAGTAGATACACATATATTGATCTTGCAGACAGAAAATATATACAAAACTTTATCAGAAACATTTTAATTCAAGTAACCTTGAATTAAAGCTTAACCAATATTTGCCTTTGTTAGTTCTTATTTGCTATCAACTTAGACACAAAGCATAGAAGAGATGTACTTTTAAGGATTTGCTAATGAAATATGATTTAAATCAACCGATGAAGTAAGTTAGTATGATCTTACGTCATAGTCTCACAAAATTTAGTTTATTAGTGTTTTTGTCTCTTTTCATATTACTCTGCATTTGCTTTGGGTTAAGCCATTCTTCATGTAAACCAAGAACAATAAAATACCTTACCCTTGAACTACAGAGCAAGTTAGCAATGAGTTATTTGCTAAGACATCATTTGCTGCTTGTTGGTGGATGCCTGGTATGCTGTATTTAAAAAAAAAGGAACATTAATTACCCGTGCAAGTTTGGGTTGGTCTGGATTTGTAATTTCCCATTTGTTCAATATATCTTCTTTGTTTCAGCAAACTTCTTGCAGTAATATGACTCCTTGTTCAAGAGCAGTGACAGTCCTACTGAAAAATACTTTGATAGTCTCTGGCTAAAAATAACCTCTGTGCCAAATGGAATGTCATGCAACAATGACACGGAGCAAAACTGTGCATGCTGTCAAGTGTAAAATAATAAAGGTACCTAATCAGTTGGTTTAAAAATCTACTGTCAAAATAAATTGCAAATATGCCAACAGAAATACGTTGTTTGATCTGTTGAATACCTAAACCGGGTAAGAAGCAGGTGATTTGGCAGTTGGCTACCAGTCTACTAGGGAAAACTGATTTATGAAGCTGAGACCCTAATTTACAAAGATCTGCGAAGAGTGAGGAGGGTTCCTAATTTAAAGACGCCAGTGATGACCTCAACGCATGACATTAAGATGTTTTTTAACATACAGGATTTTAGATGATATACATACATACAGGATGATTTTAGAACATCTGGATTATTTTAATTGTGAAGTATAAAATGTGTTGTGTCAGAAAATACTGGCATCTTACATTTTGATAGCATTTGTACATGTTGCTATGTCAATGAAGTCTGAGTTAGGCTAGAAAATGAGTTTGCTGTCAAGAGTTCTGTACGTTTAGTTTGAATCCTTCTGTTCCTAGCTCAAGAACGTCCATCCCCTCAAGCCATGAGGCAGCAGCAGCAGCTCCACGGGCTAACGTTTCCTTAGGGTGGCTAAAGGAAGCACCTGGAGAACACTGGGCAACTCTTTCACAGTTAAGAAGAGTGAAGTTCCAGAGTTTGCTTTGCTGCTCTTCCTGCCCTAGATACAATTTTTGCAGGCAGGAGCAAGCTCAAGCTGCTTTGTTTATATTTATATTCCCAGCAGATCATACACTAGGCAGCTGTGTCTCAGCCATCTGCATGGATGTATTAATAAACACTGTGCTCGGTCTAATTCATCCTGTCTCTTAGCATTTCAGATTGGACCCAATGCCAATGTAAAGTGGTAAAAAGGCCAGGATGCAGCTAGGCTGGTCAGAGCAGACGTGTCCTGTTTTACCTGTACATGCATCAAAGCAGGTTCTGTGCATGGACACATTCCTCTAAGAACCTCTGTTGAAGGACCTTGAGGAAAGAGGGGTTCCCTCTGCAGCACTACTATGAGAAATAGTGACCAAGAGGTTAGTGGATGAATAATACCACTTTTTCCTTGCACAAACTGTATCATCTCCTTTGTACTCCGATTAGCTCTAATCTGCACCTCTGTTTCCCACCTGTTTCCTATCTGTTTCCCCAATGGAATAATTTTAAACTTATTTTACCAATCACCATGGCATTCATGCTGCTTTCTGTATGTGCACACACTTTTTCTTCTTTCACTACTTTTTTAACTGCTTGCTATGCATATACCTGAATATTGAATACCTGTGTTTTGATTTATATATTTACAAAGCGTGTTCATTGACTTTGGCAGCTGTATTAAGTTCCTGGTTTTCTTTGAAAAATAATTTCTTCTCAGACAAGGATTTCAGGCAATAAGGTGTGCGCATAAAACACACGTATATAAAACATTCAACACTGTATCCCAGTGCAAACACATTAGCTTGTGACACAGCATGCGCGCATCCCTTCCTTTGAACTTACACCCCAAAGCAGGGGTGCACGCGAGCAGCCTCGAACGGCTCTGACAACACCGCCGAGAACAACACCCCCTGATAACAACACACCGTGATAACAACACCCTCAATAACAACACCCCGCGATGTGCGGCCGAGTATTTGCCGGAGGCCTCGGCCTCCTCCCGGACACGGGCAGGGCTCCCGCACAGCGCCACAGCGGGGCCGCGTCTCCCGTCGCTCCCATTAGTTCAAGGCTCCCCGTTTTCCTCAGATTTCTGACGTGCGGCCAGGGCCGTGTGGCCCAGGGCACCGTCTCGACAGGAGCGGGCGCATCCCGTGTGCAGTTCTGCTTTTTACACTGATTTCACTACATAAGCACTTCGATTTCTTGTTACATTCGTGCAGAAGAGTGTTAATCTCCCTTTTTACCTGGGATTATCAGATGAGGTGGGGCTGCTTCTAGGGGTCAGATGGAGAGGAAAGGCCTGTGCTGGAAGCCCTGGTAGCTGCTGGAGGCTCTGGAAGCCACTGGAAGCTTCTGGAAGCCGCTGGAAGTTTCTGGAGGCCCTGGAAGCTTCTGGGAGCCCTGGAAGCTTCTGGGAACCCTGGAAGCTTCTGGAAGCCCCACGGGAACCCCAGCAGCCTCCAGCGTGTGGGGGTCTCCGAGCTGCCGGTGCGTCGCGGCAGGCAGCTCCCGCGGGGCAGACGCCGCTGCCCAGAGCTTCGGCTCATGGCACTCAAAGCCGTGTCCTGGCCCCGCTGCCCCACGGCCGGGACGCAGCTCCGTGCTCCGCCTGACACTCCGCACTTCGGGTCCAGCCGGCGGTGGCCAGAACGGCCATGGAGGGCAGAGCAGAGGGGAAGGGGCAGCCAGCGAGGCCTGGGGCAGCCGGGAGGGTGCAGGCTCCCTCCCACTGATGCTCGGGGAGGTCCTCTTTGCACTAGAAACCACAGCAAGGGAGGAAAAACGCCCCAAGTGAGCAGAACTGGTGCTTCAGTGGGTCCAAAAACAATTATCATCTTGAAAGCTGCAGATCCTGGGCAGTGAGGAGTCATTGCCACGTATTTGAAACTAGGAGAAGAAAGACTAAAAATCAGTAGTAATCACAGAGACTGTTTGCAGGCCGTTTGCAAACAAATCAGGAAAAGGGAGATCTGAATTGACTGTTGCATTAGGCCAGTTCCAATTAGCATCTACACAATTAGAACTAAGAAGCTAAAAGCCATGTTTTCCAGCGCGCCTCAGTCCTCAGATGTGATGTTTACAGCACACTGAGCCATACGCAACTCTTTGATTATTTTTTTAGAAGTTTTATGCCAGTTTTCTTTTATGTTTGGTCTGCACAGCTGTCATGTCCAATCTTTTAAGCGTTCTGTGTGTAAAACTCTTTTCCCATTTCTGTTTGTAAATGTCCTTCTGGAGGAGGCTTTGCAGGATTAAGTCTTTTGAAAAGATCTTTATTTCAAATTAATTCTTTTTCACTGAAAGAACATATCCATATCATTTATTTGGAGAGGCTGTAAGTTGCTGCTATCTATTTCAATATCATTCTGGTAACATTCAGATGTATCTCAGAAATTGAAAAAGGCTTTAAAATAAAACACATTATTATGAAAATAAAGTACAAGAGATTCTATAGCCCGTATAATGAAACAGGTGTTTACAATGGCTTCTCTGTGGCAGTGAATGTAAAGAAGCCCTCAAAAAATAGTACTGCTATTTTTGCTATCACAATATTACAGCGGCATTTGCACGGGGATTAATCTCCCACATGCCATCTCCTGCTCGGTGCACACAGCGAGAGAAGAAGTGTGGCATTAGAGATGGAGGAGGAAGAAGAGGACGGAACCGCTGAGCTCCGTCACAGATAAACTCCCTTTCTAAGTCCAGAATGTTTCTTCTGAGATGCCAGCGATTTTTGGAGCTTGCTTCCTTTTGTCACTGTCCCCAGCCCTTCTGGCACACATATTTTTCAGCTGCTCATTTTTTTTTCTCTGCTCCCATCCCTTGTGTTCCTTTTCAAGTGCCCAATTTCTCATATTTCAATTTCCTGCCTATAAGGTTACTGAAATAATCCTCCTTTCTCAAATTTCACAGTATAACACATACAGTATGGCTAAATCTCTGTTCATTATAGCATACTTTCAAAGCATTCAGGGAAATCATTAAGATGATGTTCGTTATGAGCCCTATTATTGCACTACACAGCAAAACTAATTAAATAAAGAAAGCTGACATGAATAAAATCATTAAACGCTCATCCTGGCTTTGAGACT
Source organism: Rhynchotus rufescens (assembly GCA_032273925.1). Lineage (NCBI taxonomy): Eukaryota > Metazoa > Chordata > Aves > Tinamiformes > Tinamidae > Rhynchotus > Rhynchotus rufescens. The sequence goes on from JAVCKT010003717.1 coordinate 29,150, forward strand.
GAACCATCCTGAGCTGCGTTTGAGGGCAGGCAGTGATGCAAGGCTGTCCAGGTACTGCATCCGTCTCCAGGTTTTAGCAGATGACCTGTGTCCTTAGAAATTCCTGGCTGACCCTCATTTTCAGCACTGCATCCTTCACTACATAGATGGGGGGAAAGTCACGGACCTGCATGCCAGGATGGTCTTGTTTTCAGAGCCTGACACGAGAAACCAGCAACCTCTACGTTAGGATAATCCTGCTGGTAATTTTTACTCTATGGCCTTGTCTAAGTCCCTCAAGTGCCATGGGACACAATATCCCAGCTGGTAACAAGAGACGATTATTGTCATGTACCAGCAGCGGCTTGTGAAAATGAGAGATTAGCTAAAGGTTGTAAAATGCAATGTGAATAAAATAGATACACATGCGGTGTGCCAAATGCTATTATGTTGGGGAAGTTCCTAGTCTGGAGTCCTTTGGATTTTAGCAAGATAAGATCACACTATAAAATAGGCCTTGTTGAAAAGGCTAGAATTTTTTGTAGCTATAAACATGCACACTACATAAATAGCTGTAACACATACAGCAAAGAATTATATCTAAATAAAGAAATTATTTCTCAAATGTGTCATCAAGCATAACACACAAATACTGGCTCATCTGTCAGCTCCATGCGCTCTCCTTAACAGAAATGCTGTTGTGTTAACTCAGAAATGACATTGCATCAACTACAGACCAAACATCCTCCTCGCCACTTCTCTGCAGTTCCAGGCTTCCTTTGCCTACGGATCTCCTGCGCATCGCTTGCCGAACGGGAATTCATCAGCGGCACAAGGAGCAGGACATGAGCCAAGGCCGCGCAGCTCTGCGCCCTGGCTGCCAGGGTGCCCACCAGGGGCCCTGCCATGCTTGTCTTTGCTGCAGGGATTAAAGCTCTAGGAACCTTCCTTCACCTTCCTTCACAGCGTGCTTGACAGCAGCCAAAACCTGTCCCCTGCTTAAATCCAAAGCAAATTCTCAATGACTTTAACAGGAAGTTCATTCCAGGGTTTCTGATACTGTCCTAGAGCTGATCAGCAAAATCAACAAAACCAGCTACTGGCTGTGGCTTGACAGGGTATAGCCCTGTTTCAGCGTTTAACATTCCTAAAGAGAAATATGCCTTTTGACTACCAAAACCTTTCAGCCAAAGTCATTAAATGGCAGTGGGTGTGTATTTAATATTTAAGTAAGTTCTACCAGCTCTGCACGGATGTCTGTCCTCACTGGCAGTATTACCAGTCTTCTTACACTCATGTTCTTTATGGCATGGCCCACATTACAAATCCAGGTGTTTCAACATCTGTGGAGTAAATAAATAAAGACCCTGTGGACATTAGCTTTGCCTAATATTGACCAAAAATTCTGGGCAAAGTATTTAGTGCATGGATAGAGCACCATAAAGATTTGAAGCAGTCTCATGTTTCTTTCTTACCTAGCAAACCAAATTTTTATTTTGTTAAAAGTCTTGTTAAATTGGCTTTTTTTTTTTTTTTTTTTAACGTTTTGTGCCTCAAGATGCAAATGATTTCTTTCCCCTCAGGAAAGTGCTGAAGTGTTTAGCCATAAGCTGTTCAGCTCCATCACATATCCTAGGAGCTGTGAATGAAGACACAAGCAGTGTCTGAGCAGACACTTCATGTTTTCAAATGCAAACATCATTTATTTAAACACTGGCTTTACTTTGGGAATGATAACAAACTGCATAGAACAACAAAAGACCAAGCCCTGGAAAAAAATGATATTTTGAGCTACGATGATATGCAGGTCTTTTTTATATTGTTTTTTTGTACATTTTACATTTACATTGTCCATTTACATCATACATTTTAGACTGTGGAGCCCAGGATGCTTTCAGCAAATATCTGCTGAAAATAACAGCTGTGGAAGGCTTCTTCCTCCAGCTCCTTGACGACAGCACTAGCATAAATAGCAGCATCCTCGGTGAAAGATACAGCTGAGCTTCCAGCTTGCCAACTCCCTAGCACAGTCTTCGAGGTCTTTATAAGCATTTACTGTTTGCAAGGGCTGGTCTTCCATGGAGACACCGGGAAGCTGCCATGGCCCTGGCTCAGGGGAGCGGTGCCGGACAGCCCTTATGGGATTGCAGTAACCTGGGATTGCAGGAATCGCAGGTTAAGGGATGGCTGTTGGAGATGGCGCCCTGTACGGTATGTCAACATAACATATTTTGTGTAACATGTAAAGCTGCCTGGGGACTCCGGTCATTTCGACAGGGGCTGCTCGCGGTGCTGGTCGCGGCTTGCGGCCTCGGCTGCATCCTGCTTTCTCAGCTCGTTGTATTCAGGCTTGGCTTGATGCTCTACATACAAGACATGCCTGCTGCCCTACAGTTAGGCTCAAAGTGTACAAAATGAAAGGTCCACGTGTCCGTGGGAGCCTGGGCAGCCCAGGCACCATATTGCCAGGGGCCCCTGTGAGTGTTACAGTGGGGCTAAAAACGCCCTCCTACAAGAACTAAACTCTAAGGCTGGGTGTGCAATCAACGTGACTCAGATCAAGGGTGTCGAGCATTTGTGGTTTTTTCCAGAATGTTTTGTATAATCTAACAATAGATGGATTAAGATTATGTAAATACAATGATACATAAAACACAATTTCATGCTCCACATTCTATAACTGCTTTTACTTCGCCTTTATGCATTTCAGGCTTTGACTGTAATGTTCTCAAATCTACTGCTTGCATCCATTTTAAAACCATTATTTTATGCTGCTTTTTAAGACCTCTGTTTTCTCCAGAACTCTCCTGGTTCTCTTAAAGCATCCTCAATAATTCCCAAACTTCTGTATTTCCTCATGCTCAGAGGAGTTCCTTGGATAAAATATTATCTCTCTTGAAAGGTTTCTTTATCAGTGATAAACTTGGTAAAGGTCATACCATCTTAGGTAATATTCATGAGCTATGATGCCATCCTGTAGTCAGCATGAAGAAGATGCCGTTAGGGATTCAGTCAGCAGGGAGATAAGCCCTGTTATAATGAACTGCAATAAAAAGCTTGGTTAAAAAATAAAAATCAGATAGTATTTCTGTCCTCCTTTGCAACCCTAAGCATTAAAATAGGAATGTCTTCAAAGAAACAGGCCACGTTGCTCACTGATTAGGCATCTTTTCCAAGATCTTTTATTATAATCTTTATTCTGAAGGATTTAAATGACTCAACACAGGGTATGTTATTCATGTGATTAAATGATAATATTAGAAGTGCTTGAAATTGTTGGAGTACTCAGCTCATAGAGGGGACTGGAAGAGTTTTAGAGGAGAAATTATGGATTGTCTGTAAAATGTGAAAAACAATTGGGAGTCAACCTAAATCTACAGGAGGGAGCAGACATGTTAACTGGGTGCAGTGGGTAGAGGCAGAGCAGTGGGGCTAAGCGCTGCCGAGCGCCCGGAACGGCTCCGGCCAGGCCATTTGCTGCTGTGCAGCCACTACATGGGGAAATTGCAGGTGCCTGGAGGTGACGAGAACTTGGAGCGATGAAGGAATTGCAGCAGTCAGTCTGCAGGACACTTCAGAGCAGAAGTGGACGTTTCAGAAGGGCATTAGCAGCATCCCGCCCTCTGCGCAGCAATGGGGCTGATAGGCGGCGCGGGTGGCCGCGGCCACAGGAACCGGGCGGTGGGTCCGGTGGTGCGGGTGAAACGACACTGCTCAGGCATTCAATTAAATAAAGAATAGCAGACAAATAGCACACACAAAAAACACAAAGCCTGTTCTTAAAAAGCAGTATGAAATTGATTTTTTAAGTCATTAATAGATGAAAAATCAGAAATAAATGATATATGTAAACACACTTTCGTATGAAGCATGAACTGGCATTTTTCCACCTTGCCATAGAAAAGTATACTGATTATTTATGTAATGCACTGTTAAAAAAATACAGAAAGTGGCTGTTTTCTTTGCACAGCGCCCTGTGGAGCAGCTCCCTGCAGCAGAATGAGGGGCTGGACGGGGCACTGGCGTCATCGAGTAGCAACTTGCTATGTTCTTAAAGTAAACAAGGAAACAGCGAAGAATCAATCAAGTTGTATACAGGAAAATGGCACTGGAGAGAAAGCATATTTATCTATAAATATATATAAACAAATACACATATATACACACGTGTGTGTACATATATATAAACACATATATGTATGTGTGTATATATATAAACACATATATGTATGTGTGTATACATAGAGCTGTATATATATACATACATATCTATCTATATGAACTAGAAACCAAAGGATACCTTTATTAAAAAAGGTAAAGGAGAGGAAGAGGGAGACCAGGTAATAGTGTACATTACTGCATAGGTGTGCATTATAGTGCCACTCGAAAGAGCCCCCTCTTTCCTGCTGCTCTTTTGACTAGTGGTCTTTATGGGAAATAAAGGGAAGGATTGCACTAAGACTCAACCAGTTCAGTTCAGAGGAATAACAAATGCAACTTTTCACACAGCACATAACAGTAAATCTCTGGATAATAAAAGTCAGTAGCTGCCCAGTCAATCTACCAGCTGCCAAATGACTAAAAATAAAATCCTTATGCCTTGATGGGAGGTTTTGACCCCAATATTACTCTAGTCACAAGGGATAGAATGACCTCTTATGCAAGTCTTTTTTTTCTCCGATAGGACTAATGCATTTAAATGCTTGAATTGATTCCTTAGTATTCTAGGGCATCTATGAGAAACAGGAAAATATACAAATTGCAGAAGGAAAGAGAGAAAAAAAAAAAGAAAATGCCTGAGGGTTAGACAGGATGCCATGATTTAAAAAGTACTTTTAATGTAAATTTCATTCATTGACACACTGTCCAAAAATCAAAGGAATATATATGCCTACATCGGACTTACAATTCAGCTTTTTTATCTTTTCGTATATAAACATCTCTGTAAAACAATGCAGTGCAGAAAAAAATATTACAAGCAACTATGTATAAAAATACAATTAAAAAAGAAAGACAAGTATTTGAAATGATATTAGTTTTATAGTAATGCGTTCCTGAAAATAAAAATCTACTTAAAGCTCTGATTTTTAAAAGATATGAAAAGAGAAAACCGTAAGTTGTTACTACACCTCACTATTTTGTTGGCTAAAACCCTTCTCTAAACATTTTTTTAGTTTTCTATCAAATTTCAAATTAATATGTTCTCTAACATTTTATTGTTGACAAAGACTAGAAAACATAATAATG
>JAVCKT010003719.1:4386-27858 GCA_032273925.1 Rhynchotus rufescens
GAGTTAGGTTGATTGTATGTGCTTCTGCCATCCCTCTGTCTTCTGCTACCATTTATAGACTTAACTGCATCTTATGGAAGAGGAGATGCAAAGATCTTATTTTAATACAATTTTTAATACAATTTAATACAAAATTACATTGCACTTGATTTTAGTGTACAAATTTAATAAACACAAACTGTTCAGGAGTTTGCATTTAATTTGCTTAGTGGTGTCTAAAATTAACTCTATACAAATGAATTGTATTCTGATACTTTATAATGATATTGCAGGAAAGAATTCACATTTATTTGTATATGATTGTGGCTCACCTATTATTTATAATATGTTGAAGAGAACAAGGTCATTATGACATTTCAATGTTGACATTTTCTGTATAAACTTGACAGTACTGTTAAAATAGGCCTTTTAATGGTACGGTTTATATAACCATTCAGATTTAGTTGACCTACAGCTTAATTAGATATTTCTGTTTCAAAATATTGAGCTGTGCCTCTTTATAAGCCTTGAGGTTTACTTGTAGTTACAAGCTACAGGAATGTGAACGTATGTGCTGTTTCTGCATCCTTTTACATCTTTTTATGTTCGTTTTTAGGAGACTGTAGTCTGAGAAGGGGAAGAGAGTTAAATGTTACCCTTGCTCTTTGAATCCAATAGATAGGTGCCTTCCACCAAGGTAATAATTTTGACAGTGGCTTCATGTACATGCATGTGCCAAAGAAATGGGTTACATCTTAAAAGCCAAACTAGAAATTTCCCCTAGTATAGCATATCCTACATTCTCAAAAGGAGAAATACAACAAAACAAGCAAACAAAAACCCACCCTTTTTCTGGCTTGATTCATTCCAATTTAGTATGTGAATGAAATCTACCACCAAAGCAGTTCTGCATCAGCATTTGAATATCTCAGCCTTGGGGTCTGGGGAGCTACAAGCATCTGCATCTTGCGGGTTTCGGTGGTAATTTTTCTTGCTAGTGCCTATTTTCCCCAGAGCACTTGCTAGTCGGTGGTTTCATGTTCTGTTTTGTTTAAAGTTTGATGATTGAGTTCAAAAGATGGTTCCTCCATAGCTAATAGTGTATTTTTTGAAAACATGCACACACACACATTTACACTTGAGTGTTTGAGCTGAGTTTTCTCTAATTAAATAAGTTGCAAAGCAGTACTTCAAATGCAAATAGTTAAGGAAAAAATTGGTATGTTTTATGAACAGTAATATTACGTGAGAAAGACTGGAACCTAATGTCCTAAAATTGTTTTTTAGCAAAATTCCTAAACCTTTTCTTTTGAGGCTGCCATGTTTTCTTTTTCCTAGTCTTGTCCTAGTCAATAATTACTGACTCTGACTTGTGCCTGCTGCTTTGACTTCAGCTTCCTCTTTTTTTCTCCCCAAGAACTCGTTTCTTGAACAAGGTAGAGGAATAACTTGTTGTGTATTAGATCGCAAAAAACTTTGGATAGCAGTTCAAAGCTAGTTTGTTTACCGTGTGCTGCAAAGTGGTGGATGCTTTCATCAACAAAATAAATGAGCATGGACTAGACGTGCTAGTGAGCTGCAGGCAGTTGTGTTGTCTACAGATTCCAGAGGAATACCTCAAATAATACCAGTAATTTCTTTTTTTTACTTACTAGCTCAAGCTTTCGGGGGGAGATAAACATCTGTTTGTCCTGATGATCAAAGCATTGGGAAATCTCATATCTGATCTCAAACATCTTTCTTTATAGTTCTAACTGTGAGCATGCTTTTTCATTTAAAGTTACTAAGGCTGGTAATGTCTTTCACAATTTAGAGTATTTAATGATAGGATTCATGTCTAAATGTAAGGAAATGCCATCTCAAGAGAAGTCACTGTCCGGCATTCTTCAATTCCGTTTATGTTATGGTTAACAAAAATGTCAGCACAAACGCTGTGGAATATTAGAGAGCCATTAGTTTGGTTAGTAAGACTAAAGGTCTTAAGTGCAGAAGAATAAAGATTGCTTTCAGTATTTTTTTTTTCCTTACTTGGGTGACATCTGAACTCCTCTGCAGTATGCAGGATTGTAGCACAAGTATTGGTTGATTATCTGGATCTTGGCACTAGCCCAAGTTTCCCTGTGTCTATTGCAGGTCTTGTGCTAACAGAGATCATACAGGTATTTTAAGGGTATGAAAAGACAATGCTTTTGCTGACCTATCTGCAACATGTAGATGAAGGAAATGGAAGCAAAAGGAACCATATTAACAAGTATGTGGCAAGAGATTTGATTCATTCCTCTCTGGGTCTTTGTCACTGTAGACAGCTAGCTTTCATCTATTTCTTTCATTCAGTTTCCTTTGCATCTTTCTCTTGCAGTTCTTCTAGCACACATACACATATATTGATTTCTGCCCTTCATTTATTCTTTTTGTCATTGTTTCCATTTCACTTTCCCTGTGTTTCATTCCTGTATCTTTCTTGTTTAGACCAAGTGGAGGATCCAGCTGGCAGTAGCAGCCATGTAGGACCCTTCAGGAACCTGATGGTAAGTGCCCGTGTGTACTTATGCTCAGGCTTCCACCAGGTTCTGTACTGCAAGGATTTTTTTCTTCCTCCTGTGGGCTTCTATTAATTCTTGACATCTTAAACTTTAAGAAAATTGAGACACAGGTGTCTTAGATTATTCATTAATATCCTTTATAACAAAATTTCAGGTGCTGGTTTTCATTGGAAATGTACAGGGGAAAAAATGATTCAAATCTTTCAAGTTTACATAGTTTTTAAAAAGCGCTTTGTGAACTCATTGAGAGAAACTCTATCAAGGACTATTAGATGCTATCTTTTAAAATTCCTGAATTACAGCTAGGTGAAAGCTAGGAGAGTATACCAGGGAAGTATCACTTCATGAGTACCCTCTTCTTTAATTCTCTTTTCTGGGCATCTGCATTTGTTCTTTATCAGCCCTGGGACATTGAAATAGGTACATCTGTGACAGTTGCTGAGCTGCTTGACTGCAGAGAATTCGAAGGAGAACAGCAACATAGAAAATGACCAAGCTAAAGCTGATCCAAGGAAAACATTGAAAAGCAGTTGGTATCTCTAGTTGATACTTGTTACAAATTGATCTGACACGTAAAATTATATATGTATGCAAGTAACTGCTTGCTATTCTAAGTAAAGGCAGGGTGGTAGATGAATCTTCTCTTTGAATGTATTTATCCTTAAAGGCCAAGAACTTTAAAAAAAAAATCCAACTATATCTGTGGGCAGGTTGTTTCCCCTACCTCCCCAGAGTGTGTCAAGCAGTAACTTGCAGATGATCTCTCCATCAATAGGATAAGCAAGGAGGTCACCTAAGTAATTCAACTCAGTTGAATTCTGCTATCTAGTGTTTCTGCCATTTACAGTCAGTTTTTGGGTACTATAGTGTATTCTGCAAATTGAGGATATTTCAGAATTTCTCTTTAGGGATTGAGTGAATTTTTTACTGTATAATATCTCACATATTAACATGATTTCTTATCTTTCTGTAAGAAAGAATTAATTGGGTTCCAGATTTGAAGGCTTTTATATAATTTGGCAATATGCTGAAATTCAACACTGCTTGGGAAGCAGATCTAGAAGTGCCCAGGGCCTGCGTCTGCACTGCGCTTGCAAGCTGCACCATGTCATGAAAAAACCTCTCTAACCATGATGGTTTCACAGAGATGTGAGGCCCAGGGAGGCTCTGAGTGTTTTGATTGATGTGTGTGTATGGTGAGTTTTTTTTTTCTAAATAATTTGGGTCCTTCTCTAGAGTGAAATGGCACTGGCGGGGAGGAGGAGCACAACAGTAGTCTTCCTGGTCCGTGGACCGGTCTTATCGTTCTTTTTTCTGGTTTTATCTGTAAAAGTGTGAGGCATGCATCTAAAACATCGCCTTGAAAGTCTGCACACTGATACTGTTCTTCAAATGACAAGCGGTCTGCAATATATTACTTACCAAGTATGTAACAGCTAGGTTATGTTTTGATACTTTGCTCCTAATGTGAGTTGTGATGTGTGTCCAGTTCCCTAGAAATGTACTGAATTTTTTTGCAAGGTTTAGTTCCTAGAAATGAGACTCTCAGTGTTGTATATCATGTGGGATTTGGAAATGTATTTGACATTCTTCTTACTCAGAATTTCTCTACTACACGTTGTTATTAGGAGCGTTAAAGATGCTTATTGAGTTTTGTTCTAATTGAATATTAGGTAGCCTATGAAATAAAGAAGCACTTAAGTGCTTCTTAAGTGAAGTGGAGTTCCTTCATTCAGGAAAATTTTAAAGATAGTGATTGTTATAATATTAGAGCAGATTAAGAGATAATTGCTAATTTAGTTAAGGGCATGTGTGTGTATATTTTCCAAAGACAAAATTCTGAATGTTGACTATGGTATCAGTTTCTCAGACTAAAAGCTCTTAGCTTGGAATAAGGAAAAAATGGCTAATTGGTCACAAACTGAAGCACATTTCAGGGAGAGACAGTTAAACCCAAGCTCCTTGGGAAATATAGGTGATTATTCATATAATATAGAGTGTTAAAATATAAACAAGCATCATCTTTTTAGAGCTGCCTGGCGCTCTGATCTGTTCTAGAGGAGGGGGCACATACTTTGAAAATTCCTGTGTGAATAGAGGAGCACTTTTCTCTAAATGCATCTACAGATTCTTGGCACCAGATGTGAAAAATATTTTTAAGGAAGAAGGAGGAACTTGTTGACAGGATTATGAGTTGGAAGAATGTGCTTTTAAATGAGAGATGGATTTAGGGCTATGATTCACACCTCTGACTAGAGGGAAGGGTCGGTATGTTAGAGTAGCATTCTTTATGTTAGAGGGAGCAAAGGAGGAATTTGGATTGCTGATCCTGAAGAATTCTCATTCCTAAGAGGTGGATGTGTGGAAGTGTAAGGTTTCAGAAGAAACGGGTGTCTCAGCTGCAGGGTTATATATAAAATATCAGTCTACAGGGAAATAAAGTATTAGCAGTGACTTCAGCTGGAAGATGTCTGGACTGAATCTTAAAGCACGTGGGAGGAAAATAATGATGACACTACACCTTTGTAGTGCAGTAGTAAATGAAGTTAATGAAGTTTTTAGTTTGTCCTCCATCAGTGATTAAGTCTTTGTATAATGCCTTTTTGTCCTAACCTTTACAGTGTGTTCATCCTGCACAACTCTTAAATGCTTCTTATTTTTTCAAACAGCAAGTGTTGGCAAACTTGTTTGTGTCAGCGGACATGATAAAGAACCTCATTGCTATTACCCAATTCCATCTAATTTGTTTTTACTACCTTTGTCTTTATGATCCAGATCATGCTGCTTTTAGTCTTCTGGTAGTATTTATATTTCATTGCTTTTAATGTAGTTGTCTTATCCAGGTCATTATTCAGAATGTTCAAACAAGTATAGAAACGTCTGTAGGATTCCACTTATGGTCTTCCAGTTGACATTAAAGATAAATAGTATACGAACCAGTTTCATATTTTCTATATGCTAGTATTAGACACATTAATCTAGTAGCTATGTGAAGGGTTTGTGTATGAGAAGCTAGTTAACTTCAAACAGTACAATGCCGCAAAGTTTGATTGCTCTTTCAGAATCTTCTGCATTTTTAGAAACTCGATGTGTCCTTACTATCAATTTCTTTGAGACTTGCTACTGTATTTATAATCACAGAACAGATGCCAAAATTAAATATGTGATGTGTAATTTCAAAGTCACCTTCCCGCCATCCCCTCTCTTTATTTTACAGTTTGGCCTTCTGGCGCTTTTAGCATGTGGGGTTAACATTAAATTCTGATATGAAAACTAAAAGTTCCTGAACAGGAATGATAAAGATACTTTTTTCTCCCAGGCAAGAAAAAGACTCAAGAGGGTAAAAACAAGGGAAAGAAGGCTTCGGATACAAAGCAGAAAAAGACTGATTTGGATTCTACTTCTGCAGATATGAGGGATTCTAAAGAGGGTGAGAGTGCTCAAGTGTCTACCTTCTGTCTTTTTAAATTCAAGAGGGGCACCAATCACATTGAATATGTTAAGCAGACCAGCAAGATGAATATGTTTGTATTGTGCACAGTCTTTCTTACAGTAATGTGGATGTCTGCTCTGGAAAATATGGAAAAACTAATGTGCTGTAAAACTTAGATGTAAATCTGAATTCCTCAGAACATCAAATCAGAGAAAAATACTTATACTTCTGTACAGCTTTTTTGACAATTCTTTGCAATAATAAAAGTCAGTGAAGATCTTTCTGAGGATTGTTGAAGTGTTCTGAAGTCTACAATGAAATATTCTAGTACTCTTCAGACTCTTTTAGGCTTTATGATAAATTTCATGTTCATTTTTAAGTTTCTTACTCTGTTAAGTGTGAGTAGTTGTCTGTTTTGCTGAAGCTCCAAAAAATAAATTTGAGTGGTTTTATTCTGATAAATATTCCTTGAGTCATAAATGTTGACTCTTTTGACTCTTTTGTGATAGAGGACAGGTAGAAGAGTATCATGTTTTGGACGGTTGTTAGTAGCTCATACTTCTTGTGCTTTGTTTATTAGGTCCTAAGGAGGAAGATGAAAAGCCTTCTGTTTCTGCTGTGCTCTCCGTGGAACAAACGGCTGTGATTCAGGAAATGGTAAATCAAGATGTACTTCCTAAGTTGATGATCCCCAGTCCCACCAGTGAGTCACAGATGATAACTGAAGACACCCAAGGAGCATCAATAAACTGTGGATCAGATGGATCAGATCATTTCAATGAGGATGAGGAAGAGGAGGAGGAGGAGGAGGATGAAGATGAGGAAGATGAAGAGGACATAGAAGATACCAGTATGCCTAAAGAGAATGCTGAAATGCCTTTGATATGTGAAGAAAAGTTAGATTCTATGGAAGAGCAAAAGAGTATGTCAGAAGACTCTCCAGAAAGCTCTCCAAAGAAAACACTTGTTGTGAAAATTCCAAAAGCAAATGATGAATCCAATGGTGATGTCCAGGAAACATTTATGTTTCCCTGTCAACATTGTGAGAGAAAGTTTACAACAAAGCAAGGACTTGAGCGCCATATGCACATCCATATATCTACTATTAACCATGCTTTCAGATGTCGATATTGTGGGAAGGCTTTTGGTACACAAATTAACCGACGAAGACATGAGCGGCGTCATGAGGCAGGACCTAAAAGGAAACCTTTCTTAACACTAGCATCATCACAACATCTGGATAATGTTGGTGATAACCAAGTAGTTATCGATGATGGTCTTAAAGATGACTTGAATGTTTCCGGTCTTGTGCAAGATTCCGTAGTCTTGGATTCTGAGAAAGTCTCTCAAGAAATTTCCAACTCTGCTGAAGAAAATAAGGAACCCAAAGAATTGCATCCATGTAAATACTGTAAAAAGGTTTTTGGAACTCACACCAACATGCGGAGGCATCAGCGTAGGGTTCATGAGCGACATCTTATTCCCAAAGGTGTCAGAAGAAAAGGATTCTTTCCTGAAGAGCCACAACTTCAAACTGAGCAGTCCGCACCAGTCCAGAGTGTGTACATAGCAAGCACGGAAGTGGAAGAGGATGGTGAAGTGGACGATGTTTATATTATGGATATTTCCAGCAATATCTCTGAAAACTTAAATTATTACATTGATGGTAAAATTCAGTCCAACAGCAGCACTAGCAATTGTGATGTGATTCAGATGGAGTCTAACTCTACAGACTTGTATGGACTAAATTGTATAATCAGTCCAGTCACAGTGGAAATTTCCCAAAATCTAAAGGTTACACAAACGCATGTGAATGAACTTCCGAAAGATCCCTCAAGCACTGGGAGCAATGAATCCAAAAAGAGAAGAACAGCTAGCCCTCCTCTTGTACCAAAAATAAAAACTGAAATAGACCCAGAACCTATAACTCCTGCTAGCTCCTTAAATCTTCCTCTTAGCATTTCAACAGAGAACTTAACTTTTCATAAAGAAAAAGGTATTTATTTGTCATCAAAATTAAAGCAGCTTCTTCAAACCCAGGATACTAAGAAGATAAGTCCATCAAATGAAATCCCTGAACTGGGACCCTCGGTTACATCACCACCTATTTTGCCTCCAGCATCTAGTAGGTTCAAAAGAAGGACCAGCTCTCCTCCCAGCTCTCCACAGCATAGTCCAGTACTTCGAGACTTTGTTAAATCAGGTGAGGGAAAAACTGTGTGGAATGATAGTATTCGGAGTTCAAAAATGCCAAAGTTAGAAAGCCACAGCAACTCACCTGCATGGAGCTTGGCTGGAAGGGAAGAAAGAGAGACTATGAGCCCTCTTTGCTTTGAAGACTATAAAGCATCTAAGGACTGGATAGCAGCTCCAGCTTTTGGCAGTGTGTGCAACCAGCAGCCACTGGATTTGTCTAGTGGTGTAAAACAAAGAGCTGATGTTAAAAATAAGAATCAGGTTCCTTGGGAATCTGTATTAGACTTAAGTGTGCATAAGAAGCCTTGTGGTGATGCTGAAATTAGGGAGTATAAAGAAAATAATTCCATACAGCCAACCTGTAGTGGTGTTAAAAAGAAGAAACCCATAACTTGCATGTTACAGAAGGTTCTGCTGAATGAGTATAACGGAATGGATGCAGCTATGGACAGCACCCCCAGTGCAAACAGAAGCCCAAGCCCCAGCAAATCCTTGGAACCTCAGGCAGAACCTGAGGTGGATCCCAGTCTGTTTGCATCTTCTGTTGAAACCCAGCCGCCTAGTTCTTCCGTCTCCCCTGTGCCACAGACATCTGTAGCTTTAATGTGCCAGCTGCCTCCTTTGCTGACACCAACAAACCCTCCCTCCCCACCACCCTGCCCACCCGTGTTAACGGTTGCTACATCACCTCCTCCCCTCCTTCCTACGATACCGTTACCGATTCCAGATGCCTCTGCAAGTGCCACTAACACATCCTCTTGCCCCTCACCGCTCTCTAACACTACTGCCCAGTCCCCTCTACCTGTTCTTTCACCTACAGTTTCTCCTTCTCCATCTCCAGTTCCTTCTGTTGAACCTGCTGCCTCACCTGGTCCTCCTACTCTCTCCTCTTCCTCTTCTTCATCGTCTTCCTCCTTCTCTTCCTCATCATCGTCTCCGTCTCCACCTCCTCTTTCAGTAGTTTCTTCTGTTGTTTCCTCAACCGATAATCTTGAAAATACTCTCCCCATTATAAAGCAGGAAGAAACTGATAGTGAACAAAAATTAAGAGAAGATCCTCAAACTTCAGCTGAATCAGGAGTAGTGCAGGAAACGTTCAATAAAAACTTTGTGTGCAATGTTTGTGAATCACCTTTTCTTTCTATTAAAGACCTAACTAAGCATTTATCTGTTCATGCTGAAGAATGGCCCTTCAAATGTGAATTCTGTGTACAGCTCTTTAGGCATAAAACAGACTTGTCAGAACATCGCTTTCTGCTTCATGGAGTAGGAAATATCTTTGTTTGTTCAGTCTGTAAAAAGGAATTTGCCTTTTTGTGCAATTTGCAACAGCATCAGCGCGATCTCCATCCAGACAAAGAATGCACGCATCATGAGTTTGAAAGTGGGACTTTGAGACCCCAGAATTTCACTGATCCCAGCAAGGCGAACGCAGAGCACATGCAGAGCTTCCCCCAGGACTCTCTAGACCTTTCTAAGGAGGAGGATGATGAAGATCTAAATGATTCCTCAGAAGAGTTGTATACTACTATAAAAATAATGGCTTCTGGTGTAAAATCTAAAGACCCAGATGTTCGTATGGGCCTCAATCAGCACTATCCAAGCTTTAAACCACCTCCCTTTCAGTATCATCATCGTAATCCTATGGGTATTGGAGTCACTGCAACTAATTTCACTACCCACAATATCCCACAGACCTTTACTACTGCCATTCGTTGCACAAAATGTGGAAAAAGTGTTGATAATATGCCTGAGTTACACAAACACATACTGGCATGTGCGTCTGCCAGTGATAAAAAGAGATACACACCTAAAAAAAATCCAGTACCACTGAAACAGACAGTGCAGCCAAAAAATGGCATGGTGGTTCTAGCTGGCCCTGGAAAGAATGCCTTTAGAAGAATGGGTCAGCCTAAAAGACTTAATTTCAATGTTGAGATAAGCAAAATGTCCTCAAATAAACTGAAAATAAGTGCATTGAAAAAGAAAAACCAGCTTGTCCAGAAAGCTATCTTGCAAAAAAAGAAATCTGCACAGCAGAAGGCGGAGTTGAAAAATAATACATCTGAGTCAGACTCTCATATCTGCCCATACTGTAATAGAGAATTTACTTATATTGGAAGTCTGAACAGACACGCATCGTATAGCTGTCCCAAAAAACCCATCTCTCCATCCTCTAAAAAAAATTCATCCAAAAAAAGTGCAAGTTCTTCCTCAGCTGCAGGCGCTGAAAAAGGAAACAACCAGCGTAGGCGAACAGCAGATGCAGAAATCAAAATGCAGAGTATGCAGGCTCACTTGGGCAAGACGAGAGCACGAACCTCAGGACCCGCGCAAATTCAGCTGCCTTCTGCATCCTTCAAATCAAAACAGAGTGTTAAATTTGTACCTCCAATTCGCTCCAAAAAGCCAAATTCTTCTTCAGCCTTGAGGAACTCTAGTCCTGTAAGAGTGTCCAAAATGACTCATGTTGAAGGGAAAAAAACTAAAGTGGTAGCCAAGAACAGTTCCTCTGGCATCTCGAGCAAAGCATCCCGGAAATTGCATGTCAGAATACAAAGAAATAATAAAGCTGTTTTGCCAAGTAAGTCTGCTATGGCAAGTAAGAAAAAAGCAGACAGGTTCAGTGTAAAATGTAGAGAAAGGATTGGAGGCCCTATTACACGAAGCTTACAGCAGGCGGCTAATGCAGAGGCAGCAGAAAATAAAAGAGATGAAAGCAGTACAAAGCAAGAACTAAAAGATTTCAGGTAAGCTTTTAATTTGAAGTTCAAACAAAACCAGAACACTTTGCTTGCTTTTCTATTTTTCTTGGTCTTTTTCAAGTTTCTTGTGTTTAAAGTAAAGAAAAGTTGAGGTTTCTACGACACACGGTTAGCAGCTCAGTCATGCTGTGGTGTGATGTACATACTTAATGCATTTTTTCACATTGTCAGGAAATAATGCATAATTTGTACAGAAAATGTCTTTATGAATTGAACTGAAAATGCTGGGAAAAAAAAAAAATCAGTGCCTGAGTGCATATAAACCTTATGTCAATAAACATAATGTCCTTGAAGTTGACAACCTTGTATTTGATATCTGGCAAGTGGTTGCCCAAAATAATTGTCTGTTCAGTTATGGTGGTTCATTAAGCTAAAAATGGTGACTGCATCTTTACCTGTTTACCAAAACAGTTTGAATTTATTGGTCTTTAATAAAAGATATTCTCTGTGTATCAAATAATAATTAAAAATACCCTAAGTACTTCAAAAAAAAATAAACTGTGTGTAAACTAATTGAGTCAGATCACTAAATACTTACACATCTGTTGCTCCTCTATAGAGGTAAGAATGTGCAATTTCTTTGTGAGAAGTGTTATGCCCTTGTGTTTTAGTATAAACAAATTTTATAACTAAAGTACTACTATATTCAATTTTGAGATAAAGTATTCTTTTAATCACAAGTAAAGATAATATTTAAAAGCAGAAAACAATTAAAAACCATCTTAATCTACGTGCCTGAGTCCCACTTAAAGTTCCTGTGTAATCTCTCAAATCAACAGGATAGTTTGAAAACTGCAGCGTTTCTGTTGGCAGGCTCTTGCTGTGTCGTTCCTGGCATATAGACATCTGAATTGCCTCAATAACTTCCACAAAACTCCCTGGGAATGGTGATTGGTAATTAAGAGCTGTCTTATTTTTAATGGTAGTCCATGACTGTCATTACTGCAACAAGTTTTATGGTGAAAGGTAGTTTCTTTTATCCAAACAGCTGGTTAGGGGTGGCGGGGGCAGTGGCAGCCTCCTTCAGATGAGGTGTTCCCTGATTGACTCCTCAAGAAGCATCAAAATCCAAACCACGTGCAGCTTCTGTGTCTTACAGTGAAGACCTTTGAGGCAGCAGTTCTGAGGAAATACTTCATATACAGTAAAGTCTCAACAGAGCAGAATCATTTCGAGGAGGTAGAGAGGAATTTGACTTAAAATTGTTAATACCCAAATCAGGACAATTTGTAGGAAGAAGATGCAGTACTAGAATTTGGTTAATGGCATAGAAAATGCCTTTAGTAAACAAGAAAAGTCAGCCACGTGTATTCTCTCAAGTCATCAGTATATTTGTGTCACTTAATTCTGATCAATTCCTTAGTGATAGGTGCAAAACTGTCTTTTCCATGATCGGTAGAATTTGAAGCCGGAATGATATATCTTTCCATCTAAATTAAGCACTTGACCTTAAGCAAAAAGGGTGAGTGCGTCTTAATTAGTGCATATGGAAGTTGCTTAATAGGAGGAAATAAAGTTTTACTTGAGAGTAAGATTTCCCTATTTCAGGTACTGTACACTCATTTTGGCACCTTGCAGTCTGGTTTAATGAGTAGTTATGCTAGAAAAATTTTTGCTTTTTGGGCCAGAAATAATGTGCATAAACAGTTCATTGCATTATCTCTGTTATTTCATTATCTCAAGAGTGAAAAATTTCCTTTTTTTGCCTTTATACACTGCTATGTGATGACACTAATGTCATCACAGACAAACATCATCACAGGGTGACTTTGATTCTGCTCTGTGTAGACATTGGGTGTCTTTCCAGGAGATCTTGATTCTTACTATTCTTTCAAGGCCACTTGCTTCATGTATTAATTGTCTCGGAATCTGGGGTTTTTTTGGTTTTTTATTTGTTTGTTTTACCTTTCAGTTTCTGTACAGACATACTCCGTTCACAAATAGTTTCTTTTGTCATTTATATTCAGTTTTTGTTTTTTATTTTCTAGGAATCTTCTGTAAAAACAAAACAAAAATCCCTTAATGACATGGTAGAGCTGTTGCATGCTCCACTTAGGATAAGCACTACGACAATGGATGTGAAATCCACCAAGCTTGCAAAACCAGCTGAAGCTGACTCACAATCATAAAATTGCCTGCAGGCTTCTTGCTAATACTCAGTGCCAGGTGTAGATTTTCTTATTTGGTACCTGACACACATGCTGAGCTACAGGATGATTCAGATAAGGAAGGGTACTATTAAAAAAAAATGCACGTAAAAAAGAAAAAAAAAGGAAAAATTAACCAAATCTCCTAGTCAAGTGAATGCTTAGATTCCTGAGTTTGGCCATACCTTCGTGGTTGGCCCCATACCTTCACGAGCGGTATGCATACAAACAGTTCAGTTGTAAACCTTGCAAGGCCGGTTCCCTGTTTATCAATAGTTGTGTAGATTCAGGGATAAAAATATTGCTACACTCAGAAGTATTTTGGTCATGTATTAAGTCTCTTACAGCCTTTCTTTTAAATGAATCAGTAGAGAGGTTCCTTAGCATGACAGAATTTCCTTTCCTTCCCACCCTCTCTCACTCTGAGTCTTTTAGAGGGCCAGCATATGATGGGAAAAAAAGCCTGATTTGGATGTTTTATGAATTTTCCAAGTTCCTATTTATACATTTAAATACAACTTTATATAGCAATGAAATAACAATACCAGTTTATAATGAATAATGTGTATCTTTTTATTGGTAAAAAGGGTAGAACAGGGCTACATACCTGTATATTTTGAAAGTTGAATATATAATAGCTCTAAAGGATCTTACACCTCTATCTAATAACTTAAAACAACAAATTGGTCTGTTGTTCTTAAACAGCATTTATGGAAATATCATTTCTTGTGTATTCATAAAGCTTTCAACATGAATGATGGAATTGATGGAAAGTGACTAGTTTCATTATACACCCACCCCTTTTATTTTTTGTTCTTGACTTAAAAAGTAATCTACCTCTTAAAAATTGTAGTTTAATACTTGTTTGGTGAATTTGTGCCACTTTAACTTTCACTTTCACTATCATTCCCATTTTGTTACATTTCTGTTATGGGGACTTTATGTTGAAATATTGTATAAAGCATTTGTAGCAAGTTTAAAAAATAAAATATTTAAAATTATTTAAATTGTTTTGGACACTTCAATTGTACTATATGTGATTTACATTTTACATTAATTTCATTTTATTTTCATTTTGGGTTGTTGATCTGGAGCATGTTCCTGTATTAAAGTTTGCTGTTAGTTATATTGTTTCTTTTATTGGAGAGTGATATAAAGTCTATTCTAATGAAAACATTAAAAATTGCAATTTGACATACAAATGGGGTTGTCATTGCTTTTGAATGCTGTAGCCTTTCTGAAGATACTTTAAATGCAGGTAAGCAAGTGAAGAGGGATTTTTTTCCAGCATGCGCTACACCATGCAGGTTTGTCAGCTGTGAAGAGTGGTGTTGGTGGTGTTGCAAGCACTTAATGGCCAACTAGATGGAACTATTACACACATTTTATATAACTGTAACCAATAAAGTTATTTTTTTAAAAAGACTTGTGGAAAACTTGCTTTATGGTATGAAAATCAATTGTATAAGGCAAAATAAAACAGTGTACATCTAGAAGGAATTAAGCCTGCTTGCATCCTTTAGTTGTCTACACCTTGCTCACTAAAACAAATTTATACAATTTGACACTTAATCTTTGATTTTATTGTAAAGGTAGTTAATATATCTAATTTAAATGGTTAAAATTAAGTCTAATCTTCAGTTATATTTATGATAGTACAATATTCAGTTTTTATGTGCTTGATGCTTCTGAAGCAGCATAATTGAAAAAACACAATTTAAGGTTGAGGAAGATCTAATAAAATGATGTGGAAATTCTAATACTGTTTGTTTTTGCATTTCACATTTACATTGTGAAAACATGCTCTGTAGTTTGTGACAAAAAGTAACTAAGGGGAATTCTTAATCCATATTATCATGCCAATTACATATCAGTTAGTTGGCAGGACAGTCACGGTAAAAGGTTTTAGCATTGCTTAGGTTTAGCTATATTTTACGTCGGTGAAAAAAATGCCTTATACATATCCATAGTCGTGTTTGGATATTTTATGATAATTAGAAAACAAGTAGAAATTGTCCTGCAGTTTTTCATTTATTAGAGGTGTGGCACAATCTTATTCTTAAGTCATTTTGTATCTTCCTTGTGTTATTGTCAACTAAAATGCCATCAGGTGTTTGGTCTTAGTACTGTATTTTAAATAATCATGTTGTCAGTGTCTATAGTGATATCTAGCAGCAAACTGATGATAAATAAGCCATATTCCTTCCCTCACTGCGTGATGCTGTGGCACAGTTTCTCTTGCCATCGTTGCTGCTTCTCTTCTGTAACATTAAATGCTATTTTGCACCTAGTGATGCTGCTGCTTATATACTATATTTATTTCATAGTTTGCACAGGTTCATGCACAGCAGCTCCAGAGCCAGAGGTGCCAAATACTGGGGATGGGGTGAACTATAAGAAGCATCAGGGAAGGATATTGGTTCTGAATAGGCTGCTGCCCCCACGTAGGAAACGGGCAACTTTTATAGCTAGCATTGCTATTGCGTGCTGTTTGCATAATGATTTTCTGTGGCTTTTATTACTTTTTATGACCTGAATGCTGCAATGATAAAACTATATCTATGCCTGCAAAATACTGACAGTTCTGGAAATATATTCAAACAGGCGCTGAAAACAATTAAAGCTGCTTTAATTCCACCTCTCCACCTGTTTGTGGAGAGTATAACTGACCTGTTAGCCCAGATCAAATGCAGCATCAGTGTAACAAAAACAGTAGTAAATGTGTGGAGGTAGGAGATCTGAGAGGTTATTCATCCTTTTTTCTACTATCTCGTATGCTCAAGGGAGTTAAGAACATCTCTGGGAAAATGCATTGCACCTTGTTCAGTCTAGACGTTGCAGTACAGCCAGGTCTCCTGCGCATTGTATTCCTGACCGGGAACAACAGGGTTTCTGTGAGTTATAACTGATGCAGGTGAGCATATTTCTGGTGCTATGCTTTGTTAGCATTTTGTATTGCAGTTCTTTCCTTTAAAATTAGTTTCATTTTTGAACTTCTTTTTAATGCTGCATTTTAAAACTTGTTTTTAAAAAATGCTAGTTTCCCATTGGTTCATAGAAAACTAGACCCTGGCAATTTTATACGTACTTTTTCAATTTAAATATGGGAGAGAATAGCATCTCCTGCTTAGTTTATTACTGCTTAAACGTTTGTTTAAGCACAGAGCTCACAGAGCTAAGGTGGTTTGTGCAACGCAGTGCAAGAATCAGTAACAAGTACTTCGGTATGCTGTTAGCTGCTTATTCTTTGCAACCCTTTTATATTTCACAAGCCAGACAGGGTCATCTGAGTCATGGTTTGGATGACGTTACTCTCAGAAACTGCCCAAGGGTTGTGAGAAGCGGCTTTGATGACTCAGCGGGTGATGTCCCACTTTCCACAAGCGTGAGCTCAGCAGTCAGCCTGCGTGGTGCAATGTGGCATTAAGGAGTTGGAGATGTGCTGCCTTTCAGCTGAACAGCAAAACCGAGCCTTGTTCAACTGTTGTTGCCTTACATCAGTTCAAAAACAAAAAAAACAAAGCCTGGTGGCTGGGCCAGTTTCAGCAGAGCCTGTCTCGGTTATTTCTGCACTTTAGCCAGTGCTACGAAGCAAAGTAAAATGCCTCCAGAAACACGAGCCCCTTCCAGTTCTGTCGTGTACGTGGGGGATATGCTACTTACTGGGGATGTTTGAAGGCCTGGCAACAGGAACGAGCTGAGTCTGTTTACTGACTGTCCTTGTTGCTTTTGGGGGTTAAGCCCTGCTGCTTTGTTGCTTCTCCTGGAGGGAATTTATTTCGGAAGGGCTCAGGCAGACCGAGCAAACTCATCTCTGTGCAGACCATAGCAGCAGTTAGCCGGTTTCAATGTTCTGTCATAGTTCAACTGTGACTTGATGGAAGAATTTATCTAACATTTAATTTAGTTGCTTCTTCTTCTAAATCCTGCAGCGTGAAAGGAGACAAGAAGAGATTATGAAGAGATTTCTGCTCCCTCCATTAAGATGCTTTGGAGAGTTACACATTCAGGCTGTTTTGTCACTCTAGTTTGACACTGAAGTTGCATTCCCCATTTATCGTTGCAAATGCATTTTCTCACCAGTGTCTTTTAAGTCAAAAAAAATGTATTGTGGTTCCTTTCTTAAGCATATGCTGCCCTGTCTAAAGCAAATTATGTAAAGTGCAGAACTGAAGGGTTGTACTATTTCTGCTAAACAGTTCCACTGCACTTCAGTAATCTCTCCTAGAACTCCCTGGAGGAAAAATCTCTGTATAAAGTGAACTAAAAATCAATCCCAGTATACCTTTTCTCATTCTTTTTCTTGAATGTGGTTCAGGAGGTAGAAGGGCTTTTTATCAAATTATCAGATTAGTTTGCATGGCAGTATAGAAGATATATTGAGTATGGCTACTTTTAATCCAAAATTCTTCACCTTTTAGCTCACACAATGCTCTCCCTTCCTTTAAAAGGGCAGAAGGATAAATTGCAGAAATGATACTGTTCATCTAAATTTATAGACCCAGACCAAGATTTCTCAAACTGACTAATCATTTATTTGAGCTTGGTTTGAAATCCCCTGAAGGAGTCTGATTTTTGGAAAGAGCCGAGTGGCCTTTCTTTCAGTGCTGGATCCCTTTAAAGCAGCCACTTCGGATCACTAGTTGCTTTTGGAAATCATCTCAAGCATAACTAAACTGACGTTGTTGCATTAATTTTAGAGAAGTAAATTCTGTGCACGATTTGAAGTATTTTCAGCAGTACTCGAGGCCGTTTTGATGTTCGCCACTGATGCTAGTAGGAGAGGCAGGATTTCAGTGGGAGCAGAGCTAAGTCAGCAATGCAGAAACTTGAAATCCCGCTTCTAGAGAGAGCACGAAGAACAGCAAAAGCAACTTCTGAGCTGGTGTGAGAGAGCAATGCTGCTGCAAAGGTAATGTGGCCTGTGAGCAACGGTGGTTAGAGGCTGCTGCCGTGTGCCTTTGTGAGAGCTGAGAATGCAAGGATCTCAATAACAGGTTTTTCCAGCTTGGATTCCTGAGAGACCTCCCCATGAAATCATATTATTCATGTTATGCTCTTCTGTCATGTGATCGCAAGATAAAATCTTGACGTGAGACTCAACTTTGTCATTTTTACAAATAAATGCACAAGTCTCCGGGTAGCCGCAGCACAAGACACTGCAGTACAAGATTTGGTAGAACAGATCCTGTAGATGGAATATCTGTCACACATGTATGGGGAGATAAGTTGGAGGAGGGTTATGTGTGTCTGCCATAAACATGTTGTTTTTAAATTAGGAGGTTAGAAGTAACCCCCTAATTTAAAACCAGCAAAAAGAGACACTTTAATTGGAGTAAAAACCCAAATCTAAAATTACCTGATTAAGAAATACCTATTTTATCATACACCATAGCTATTTTGCTCTATTGTAGAGCAAAATCAGAGTTTCTCTAATGTGACTAGCAGCTATATCGAATCCCTCTAAGGCTTCAGTCTTGCATGTAATTGGGCTAATTCTCCCGAGACATTTTTAGTGAAGTTAGCTAGCAACTTGGAGGAGTTTTAATTGCACAAGCGTGGTGGAAGATGGGGCGGTTTGCATAAGGAAAACCAAATTATTTCGGGAATGTTTGAAGGAAGGGTGTGTGCCTGTGCCAGAATCTGCTGTTTTAAGTAGCTTCTAGCTCCGGTGTGCTGGCACTTCCAAAGCTCCCTGGCCCTGGAAGTATATACAAGTAGGAATTTCATATAGGAAAATAAGCTGAAACCTTTAAGTGCCTGGAGACAACTTGGTTTAGGTATTCTCCTCCATCTGAAGGATGAGGTTTAGGATACTGAGTGCTGCCCCAAAGTGCTCTAAGAACAGAAAGCTCCTCGAAGCCAGGACCTGCTGGATTTTTGTTGGAGCAACTCTTGCTAGGTCTGTGATTTGGGTCACCGATTTATTAGATTGAGTGTGTTTTCTTTTTAAGAGAGAAAGCTTTAGGCCCTGTCTACAGAAAAAAAAAAAAAAAAAAAGCATCATTTTATTGCAATTATGCTTAAAGCCAATTTAATTAATATGCTGCAATCCCTGTGTAGACACATTAAGAAATGTCACCTGGTTTGACTTTAATTATAGTGAAAACAATATATTTCCAAGAAATCTTCTGATTTAAACATCATAGTTTGAGCAAAAACTCAGTGTAGACAAGTCCTTCCTGCTACCAGATGGTGGTTTCTGTGCATTTCCATGCACGTTTCGTATCTTTCCTGATGCAATTACCTCTTCTTTGAGTGCTGGGGCTGTTGGGGCTGGGTGTTGTGCAGGGGGTGCAGGATGGTGCGGCGAGGCCGGCTCACAGCCCCCGCCCCGGGAGAGCTGCTCTTTCCAGGCTGCATCTCCATAGGACACTGAGGAATTCCTTCTGTTTTGCCTGTCTGCAGCTATCCCAGCGCTGGAGCTGGCGAAAGCCCATGCAAAATGACAGTACTAAAAACACCCATCTCCATAACTGTTTCTGCGTGAGAAAGGGGAATTTCAGCTCTCCTTGCCCCTCTGCAAAGGCTGGATTTGCCAAGGTGTTTTTGTTAACCCAGGGCATTGCTCTTACGCTTGCAGAAGTTTGGTGCATTTCTTAATACAGGCTCTTCCTAAATTCCATTTCACTTCCATTGCAAATTGTTTTGCTTTGGATCCTGGACCCAGTTGGAGGATCCTGGACCGTGCCTGAGAAATCCCAGTGCAGAGGAGGACCCAGATTTCCTACCTCCCTCTGCAGCACAGACATCTGCTCAGATGTGCCAGGTATCAGCAGCTATTTTTTGTCTTACTTTCAATGCATTCAGTTGATTGAATGAATTGAAGTCAGACCTAGAAGAAAAGCAGTAAGATTGTTAATAATTCAGTTCCCAATTCCATTTGGACCATCTGAAAAACAATCCTGCTTTATCTTTTTTCTCTAATCCCTTATCTCCAAAGAATCAGCCAATGATTAGTAGCTTTAAAACTAGATGATATAAATTAGGAAAAATGTTTCACATATGATTAGTAGCTTTAAAACTAAATGATCTAAATTAGGAAAAAGTTTCACATATTGTGTTACGAGAAGGTGAGGAAGTGCATTTGAAAATGCAGGTATTCCACAGAGCCTAGATACAAAAATATGCGAATGTCATTTATTGCATGAAAGCTTGCTAATAATTCATTTTTTAACATTAATGATTACTTAAACAGGAATATTCTGAATAGAAAGAAGCAAGGGAATTTCTGTCTTCCAGTAACAGTAAAGATCTGAAACAAAATAAACTAAGCTTTTTAATTAAAATGGGCAATATTGTACTCTTTCACCTAGTCAGAGATTTTATCTGGGATGTTAAAAATGATAAAATCTGGCATTTATTCATTTCCTCATTTTTGCTTTCTGATTTTTATATACTAGACTAATGCTTGAGTGTTAAATTTGCAAAGGCTGATGTCAGGGATTACGACAATTTGTATTGAGTACGTATTGAGTATGATTTACATATAACAGTAACAAAACTTTGGCAGAGTATTTTAGCCAGTATTTTATCTTAATTTTGAAATGGTTCAAGTGTTTGCTTCACTTTTTTTTTTTTGTGATTTTGGTTTTCTGTTGTAATTGATAGTTTTCATAAGACATTTGCAGACATTTAATTCTAATATACAATCGTACCTTACTACAAAAGTTGTTTGTGAGGACTAAGTAAATTGAAATGTCCCTTAAAGGGCATATATTGAACTCCAAAGATACGGTGGAGAAAAACCTAATTTTAAAAGTTTGTAGGCAGGTTTTTACGTAATAAAAGAATGCTACAAAATATGACTTTGAAGGATATAAATGACTGGATTTGGGGAGAGCAAGGACTCAACCGCATGCAGGTCAGCGAGACACAGCCAAACTGCTCAAAATCCGTGATGTATATTGAAAGGCAAGACTTAAAAACAGAAAGAGGATTTGTTTTTAACCATCTAATTGAAGAAAGCTTTGCTTGGTTGTATATTTGAACTGAGATTGTATTTTAAGCCTTGTATTTTCACCTGTCTGGTGCTCTCAGGATTTTTCTTGGAAGCCCCATTGATAGAGATGCGTTGCTCTCAACTGAGAGCTCAGAGTCTCCCTTTGGCTTTCTAAGAAAGTTGGAGTTCTCTGAGTTTACCGCCGACTTTTATTTGTTCTTTGCGTAATTCCTACTCTGTATGGGGGACTGGACACCGCTTCCAGATGGATCTTTTGACTTCCTACAGATAAGTTCAGAGCACAGGAGAGACCCCTTCTACTTTCATAAGGGACTCTCAGTACTTGCAGTGTGGTTTTCTTAACCTGTAGCCTACTGATGCCCCCAAGTTAGGCATGTCTTTGCTTTGCTTTCCATACCCTGATGCATGTGTGAGTTTCTCCTGCTTCTTTGTATAGTTACAGGCTCCGCGTGGCCTCTAGATGTCCCTCCTCCTCCTCGCATAGCACCAGCAGCAGGCAATGCAAGAGATCCCACTGCACTGCAGCTCCCTTCCTCAAGGAATAGACCCTTCTGCATGCGAAACAAAACAGGTACAGCCCATGGCGAACGTGCAGAACTTGTCTGTCTATATGCATGTCTATACTGTATGTCTATATGCAAGGATTGCCAAGCGCTTTACAGATACCCTCCCAGAAATCTACATTTCTGCCTTATAAAATAGGTAGTATACCTGTTAGTGTCGTATGTCTCCTGTTGACTTCAATCAAGTCGTTTTTTTCTTCCATTTCTTAGTTTCTCCATCTGTAACATGCAGATAATGACCTTAGTTTCTCCATCTGTAACATGCAGACAATCACCTTTCCATAAAGGAAAATTATACTTACTTATATAAAGCAAAAGGTGGAAATGGGTGCTGGCAAAATCAGGACACTACCACCAGACATCTTTTAATTGTTAAAACTGTTAAATCTATTCATTGTTAAAACTGCTAAATACGTTTTAAAAATAACATTTTGGGAATATACTACCAAAATTAAAAATTACCCTGTCTCTTGATTAATGAAATAGGTTGCTCATGAGATAACCTTTCTGAGCGTTTTAACTGGGATTCTCTAGTTACTTCCTTGTGTTATGCTAGAGGAAACTATGACAACCTCCTTTTAATTGTGGATAACAGGTTATTTCTCTATGGAGCCCGTGACTGATTTGTGCTAAGCTTGAGGGAAGCCCAAGCAAAGGATGAAACAGGGGCCTTTCTCCTTACAGAGCTCACTGACTGGTCCTGGTTGCAGCTCCACACGCCCTTATTGCAGGGAGATGTCGAGCAGTTGCTCTGATTACTTAACCTTGAAGTTTGCTCGGATTAAATTAAACTCTGTACATGTGTTTGCAGGCACTAGAAGCTTTTGCCTGGCAAAGGTGGGGTGAAGTCGCCCTCCAGCATTATCATCCTCTCCTGCTTTTTTCCCAGATGAGGTGAGGCCGGTTCCTCGGTTCCAAGAGGGACAGCGGTTTCTTCTGCTGTCACGTTGTCCTTCGGCCCAGGAGGAGAGGAGAGAGCCCAGTGCAGGGCTGCTGCCTTCGGGAGGATGCTCAGCCGAGGATGCTGCTGCGAGGGTGATTTCCGAGTCCCTGCTGCGTGAGGTCCATGCATCAACAGCCAGGGCAATGGCGTGGAGAAGGATTCACACAGTCGCAGGCAGATTGACCGTGTTCAGAAGGTCGATAGGTTTGGATGCGTCTCCTCTTTCTAGGTGAACAGAGAGGGGTTTAACATACTATGCAATTAAATGCTGAAAGACTGTTGCATCGTTTTAGTTTCTACTTCACATGCTAACGGGTAAAGAACTGGGCGTCCCACAAAAAGGCGCTAAAGAGAGCGGTGAATTTTGCCGAGGTTTCCAGATCTCACGTTTGTGGGTGCCCCAGGCTCTTGACTTGGTACCATTAGCTTTAAAAGGCACAATGCCTTTGCTTTTGAAGTGTGTCAGGACCCACTTTGTTTGTTTGCTTTCAAAGTCCACCTGTGAAATGATCTCTGCAATGCACTGACAGCCAAATTTCATAAATTCTCAAGAAGCCCCCATTGCATTTGCTGCCAATCTGTTACTCCAGTAGTGGTCAGAATTTAATTACTTAATGAGAGTCCCAGCGTGCCGATTGCCATGCAATGTCAGGCAGCGCTCGCCTCTGCATGCAGAACTCTGTGTTTGTGGCCCTCAGCCCAAAATCTTGCTCGAAAAGGGTGACAATCACACAGGAACATCGCCATATATATACACACACGTATACAGATACATATATATGTTTATGTATAACATATAATGCATATATATGTGTAAAATTGCTGAAAACAGTTACTTTTTTAAATGAAAATCAAATAATTCAAAATTGGTGTCAAAGCTTTAAACAAAAAATACTTTCTTTTTCATCATAAAAATGTTTTAGCTACATGTTGTTTAGCT
>JAVCKT010003722.1:0-13119 GCA_032273925.1 Rhynchotus rufescens
GATCCTGCGCAGCCCCGCGCGGGGCAGCCGCGAGGCACCGCGTGGGGCTCCCCGCTATTCCCGGGGGACCTGCCCGCGGGCCCTTGGGGGATGGAGCTGCCCCTGCGCCTCCCCTGTGTCTCCCTCATCTGAGGGGAAATGGCACTAAAGCCCCAGCAAGCCCCCCCCAGAGCATCCCCGCTGATGCTCGGCGTGTTCCCCGCTCACCCCGGCCTTCCTGTGCCTCAATCTCTGTCTAAAGGGCTCTCGGCGGAGGAATTTGGTGTTTGAAGTTCTCTGATAAAGACAATGTCTTAAAACCCGTCCCAAGCTTCTGATTTTACTCAAGCTACCTTTGTGTCTTTCATTTCGGGAGACAACTGCTTTTTAAAAATGGATGGTATATTTTTTGGATGCCATCCATGCCTTCTTTACCATATTGGCGTTTTTATTGCAACACTTTGGAACCTCTTTGCCTTAAAGTTTTGTTCTTAAAGGTGTACAAGATCTTATGCCGGCGCTTGCTTGTGCCATATGCTTTATTTACATACAGATGGCTAGTGCCACACATAACTCCTGTAGTGAAGGGTGGCTTTGAAGACGGTAGCTATTTTAGCATCAGAACCGTGTTTTTCTCTCCATTTTTAAGCCATTTTGCTGTTTTTTCGCTGGAGCTTGTGCAGTTGTCAGTGTTCCTCGTTGCCGCTGTCGTGACCGCTGCTGTTTTCGAGCTGTTTCGGTGCTAGTCACCCAGCTCCTGTGCTCAGATTGCTGCCCGACCCGGAGCCCCAACCGAAGTGCGTAGCCAAGCGGCTCTCGGGCTTTCCTGGGCTCTCCTGTTTTATTTATAAGATGCTCGAGAACCCCTGTAAGCAAATAAGCACCCTGAGCTCGCCTGGTTGCTGCTAAGATGCTCCTGGAGCGTAAAGGAAAACATGCAAAGTTCAAGCAGAAACAGCAAAAAATGCCCGTTTGGTGAACCTTGGCACTTGGCTAGCAAACCATTAACTTCATAAAGAACTGTCCGGATAGATGAATCATCTCAGAGCCACGTGTGCTGGCACCGTTAACGCTGCACCAAAGCCGGCTCCGCATTCGGCGTTTGGCTCTGTTATCCCATGTAGCGGTTCTTGGGGCGGGTACCAATACCTGCAAATGGGCTCCTTGAGGCCGTGCAGCAATCATTAACTGCTCTGCTGCACCCGCAGCGAGCCAAGAACCAGCTGCTTATTCCCTCTTTTCAGTGTGCTGTGAAAAAGATTCTCTTTGCTGCGTGTCTTTGGAGCCTAAGGAACTCTGCACTTAATTCTGGGCGTATAGGAAAAATAATTAACCCATTCCCATTCCATCATGTCTCTGCGCATCCAGAAATAGTTCTGCTTAATGTGGCCTCTCTACTTCCCTAAATCTAAATCAGAGCTTCGTTTTCAGCGGCGCGGGAGTGAGGATGGGGAGGTTTGACACGGCGCGGGCGCTGTGGGCTCAGCGTGCGCAACGCAAGGCATGCTCGGGCGAGGGACGCCAGGCTTGCCGCGGCCGGCGCCTGGGCTGGGCTTAGCAGCGCTGTCCTGGGACACGGCGCTCTCTGGCCCGCGCGGCCCTTCCGCAGGCACCTCCGCGAAGATGAGCTGTTTCAGGGCTGAGAAAATTGAGGAAAACAGATGGGAAATGCTTTATTTTTAAATAGAGAGTGAGGAATTTTCTTGTCAGGAAAAGGATAGTCTTGTGTTATGTCCAGACCAGTAAGCAGTTTTGTTTATCTTCTCTGAGTGTTGTATCTTCTTTGTTGCAACAAGACTCACTTGCACATAAGGTGCCTCCTAGAAAGGCTGCTGTATTAGGTGCAATTGAAGTATGACATTTTCTTTCACTCTATACACAATAAATTGGCAGATGAGCATTCCAGCAGCATTCACTCCAATTCTCACGTTACTTTGATTTTGGGGGAATGGGCTCCAAATTCACCTTTAAATCTCATGCACCAGCCTCTCTGTTTGCTATGTAATGCTGAGTTTAAGCCGTTGTCCTTCCAGCTATATACTCATCTCGAAGTAAAGCAGCCGTGTTGGGATGACAAACCAAGCTGCCTTGCTGGGAATGCTGGGGAGTGATTGTGAGTCCTGCCCTGCCAGAGATTGCAAATGCTCTCATTTTTTTCCTTCTTTTTTTTCTCCTTTTTCTTTTGCATGGATAGAGTAGACACCCAGAAATGGGTGGGTTTGATTCTAATGGCTCATTTTACATTCTTACATTTTACTTCTTTCTTTCTTTTTCTTTTTTTCATTCCGTGGAAATCCTGAATCATTTTCCCTGTTTTAAATTCAAAAGACTTCTGGAGAGGCGCTTCTTCAAGCAAATGTTATGTTTTATACACAGCCAGTAAAGAAAGAGATGTGATTTGTTTGGGGCTGTAAAACATGGGGCCCCGAGGACCGCTGAAACTGGCTGTGTTTGCCAGTTAAGTCAGTTATCTGCAGTTCTCCTCGGGATTCGGGTAGAGGGCAGGTTTCAAGAATTTGCAGAATGAAGGCCTATTCAGTCCTTGTAGAGTTAGCCCTAAAGAACTGTTGAAAACGAGGGGACGAGGGCACGGGCTGGCGGGGTTCCCACCCCGCGGGGTTCCCGTGGCCGTGGTCGGACACCCACCCGCGAGCTGCGCGGTGCTGCGCAGAGCCCGTGGCCGTGCGTGGGAAGGGGCTGCCGGCGCGCTGCCCCGCTCCCACACGTGCCCGAGCTCCCCTGCGCCTCTTTCAGGCGCCTCCTAGATGGCCTCTTTTTGTTGCTTTTTTTCTTTTTCCCCCCCTGTTTTTTTTATGAGCCCCCTCTGAGGGCTTAGTCTGGGCTTTGTGTGCGTTTTTCTAGACGTGTCTGCCCCAGAAGTTTGCTTGCTGAGCTTTTTATCTGTGTTTCACGATGAAAAGAAGATGACAGAGGCGTTTCGTCGCAGTTCTGGAAGCGTTCGCACACCTGCACTTTCACTGTCCTTCCTCAGGATGTCGGATGCCTTAGAAATGAGAAGATGATGAATTAACGATAACCCGTGGCAGGTTAACGGGATAACCCGTGCGGGAGCCTGTGATCAGCTCCTGGCAGCTTCCCTGCCACCCCCAGCAGCCACGATTCGCAGAGCTTGGCCCTTCATTTGTCTGATTTTTCCCCAGCCCGAAGTTTCACGGCTCCCAGCCCCGCATTTCTGCCTCGGCCGAGCTCTCTTCTTGGTGAGGTTTTTGTTGTAACTGTGCCCAGGAGCTGCAGAGACACTTGTCAAGACACCAGCTGTTTGGGAGGGAAGGCTTTACCGAGTCGCTCCCGTAATGTTAGGGCTTTTTGGGCACTCAGAGTTAGCATTTTTGGTGGAGCTCCATGTGCTGAGGGCTATGACCATGGCCGCAAGTGCCCACGGGCAGGGAGCAAGGGGCACCTCTCTCCGCTCGCCAAGCTGAGCCCGACTAACCTGGTGGGCTGTGTCCGTGTGAAGGCATTTTCCATGGCCCCGCTCCTTTCCCAAGGCCGTGGCACTGGGAGCAGAGTCACCCATGTGCTCGGCGCCGGACCTGCTCCCGGGGGCTGCGTAGCGTCTGGTGAGCGGCCTTAAATTTGATATCGTAACGAGAGGAGCCAAAAGCGGGAGCTCTCCGAGTTGCTGCCCTATGGTAGTTTATTCGTCTTGAGCTTAAAGCTTCTGACTAATGTACTGCATCAAGCTTAATTGTTCTTTGTATTTTGTTTCTTCGTTGACAGAGCAGAAGGGATGTGGCCCTAGATACGTTCATGCTTGAGCGTATGCTTTTATTAACCCGGTTTTGCAAGACTAACGCTTTTGGCAGTAGTTGGTTATTCTTTAACTAAAAGTTGTGTCATGACTTAGTAATTTTGTTTTTTATTTAGAAATTTGCAAGTACTCTGTACTCAGACCTCAGAATTTGCCCTTTTGCCCTTTATTGTTTTTCAGTCAGCAAGGAAAAATATGCGCTGTGCTGAGCAAAGATCTGATAATGATTTCCCTTTTTTTTTCTCTTTTTTTGTTACTTTTGGAAATAATTACATACCTGGTGCATACCTGGTGAGCATGGGACTATATGTTGAGGCCTGTGGATTCTGTGCATTGCAAAACAGAGGAGAGCGACATGGATAACGGCCCGGCCTTCAGTCAGAAGTAGGACACAGGCCACCGTTCAGTGTCTTTCTGGTCATTGTGCGAAGTCTCTATTTTAATCTTCAGTTATTTGACAGTAACCTTACTGAACATGTGCTAAGAATTTTATTCAAACGCTTAAAATTAACTTTCAGTGAACACTGTGTGCATGCTGGCTTCAGAAAGGCAAGGTGACGTAGCCTTAGCTCCATAAAGCCTCCATCTGTCTGTGCTTGTATTTCCAGTAAATATTAGGGCAGATAGATTTTCCATTGGTGACCAGTCCTTTGCTTTGCCGGGCAAAGGCGCAGCGTGGTCTTCAGTTTCTCGTAGGCGCGACCTTGCTGGGAGTTGGGCCGAGCTCTGGGACGGAGCCCGGCTGCCGCGGCCCCGGCTTCAGGGACCTTCCCGGGAAGGGCTGCGGGCGCCGAGCTTGCAGCCAGCCCAAGCATCGGAGGAGCCCCGAGATGAGGCAGCCCGAACAGATTCTCTCGTTTCTGAAGTCATGGTTGACCTGAAAAAAAAAAAAGATTTTTTGTCCAATGGAATTAAAGTAAGGTTTGACGAGCAGAATTTCTCACAAACGTAGATCTAAGGTGACAGAGCCTCTGTAGCTGCCGCTTGATGTATTTCTGTTCGCCTTTTTGCTATTGCTAGCAGAGCACTGCTGCAAATCCCATCTGAGAAGTCACCTGAAGAGTGTTTTTGGGGGTTATTGCCATATAGGCACCAAGCGCAGCTGGGCCTGTCCCTGATGGCGCTCAGTGGTCTTCTCTTCTGCTAACTGCACGTTCTTAATCCCGTGCCCAGCCTCTGGATGATGAGCCAGTTGGCTCCATGCTGCAGAGGGCTGTGCAGAGCTACGGGCGACGTTCTCTAGCACTTCCCGCTCCCAGCTCTTGCGCAGAAAGGGTTAAGAGACCCCTCGTTGCCCACTGTGACCTGAATTCTCAGCAGTGCTAATTATATAGGGCTATCACCTGTATGTCCCCAAACCTCTTACAAGGTGTGCAGTAAGTAGCACCTGGTCCTGTCTTCATTCACAGCCTAAAACAACTCTGAAGTGGCCTGTCTTAAAGCCAGCAAAGGCCGTAAATCTCAGGCTTATGTTTTTATGTACAGTCCTTTCCTGCCCAGTGACTTTGTCTCCTTCAGAAGCAACTGCTCTTAGCACAAGTTGTTACTACTTTGCTTTGTACTTCCCTCACTTCTGCCGTGTTAATGGTAAGTTCTGCATAATAGCTCACCTATGTTTTATAGAGGAAATATTTCACAGTTTCCTGCCAGTTTAAACAAGAAAACAGTGATTTGCAATTAACTTTTTATGGTGTGACTCAGTATTTTGCTGTGTAAGTAACCTGCAAGTCGTGTTTGTGGGATGGCCCCTCAGCGCGGGTCGAGGCATTCGCGGTCCTTCCCCTGAGCCCTTCTGGGAAGCCTGAGCTCCCTGCATTGTTTTCTTTCTTGCATTGTTTTCCATTTTACCACGCTTTCTTTTTTGTTTGTGGCTGTCTGGAAGTATCGACAGGACCAAGTAGAGTTGCTTGGACTTTCAACATGTCTGGTGGCTTTTTGCTGTCTAATTTGAGGTCTGCTCAAAGAGACTTGAGCTCTGGAGAGGTGCTGATGAGGTTCAAGTGCTGCCTGCTCAAAATTCCTTCTCTAGATTGGAGTTAAGAACAAAGCTGAGGCTTGTTCTTGTGTTGGTGTGCATGTATGAGGTTCCTAATTACAAGGAAATCTTCAGGGAGTTTTGAAAGAAATTTTTATGCAGAATCTGAGTCAGGTTTCCATCACTGCTCATGCTGCCATGCTTGGTGTTACTGGGTTATTTGCAACACAATTGAATAAATCAACTCAAGTCCTGTCTGCCCAGAAGATTTCCCTCTTTTTTTGACCGTACTTCCAGATTGGGCTAAAAACCAGCTGCCGCAAGGCTGTTAACGTGAACTCAGTTTCTGATGTTTGCTGTGAGAACCGAGGTGGCTCCCACGGCACAAGGACTATGAGGAAGCTGTTCGGTGGCCAAAGAAGTTGTGTATCTGGTTATGAAAGGAGAATCAGAGGCGCGAGAGAAAAGGAAATGAGCTGAGCAATCCAGAACCAAGGATGAGGGGAAAAATGAGGCCGCCGCACAAGTCTTGTCTTGACTGGGCTTTTCAGATGTGTCAGGCTCGGCGTTAGTTAACGATAAAGATTTTTGTTAAATAGCAGCGAAGCCTTTTGATCTTAATGAAGACATAGTTTGAATTCCTTGCCTGCGCAGGGGCGGGCATCTGCTCTGCCGGCGTTTGCCTGGAGAGCTCGGTAGGGCTGGACACTGAAACGGAGCCCCGAGTGCGGGAAGGAATAGCGTGAGGCTGCAACGTGCCGGGAGAACGCGTGGAGACCCACGGGCGGGCAGGGCCGGGGGAGCGTGTGCTGCTCAGGGGCTGCGCGACCGCTCCAGGGGCCCGTGGGAGAGACAGTTGGGCTGGGCCTGGCGCGTTGTGCTGGGATGAAGGGGGGAGGAGGAGAAGGAGCGGATCGGCGCGGCCCAACGTGCCGCGGCGTGAGGGAGCGGCATTGTCTGGCCCTGGGCTGGGCCTCGCCGCTCGCCCTGTGTTCTGCGTGATCTGCCAGGCCTTCTCAGGCATTCCCTTTTCTTACTGATATCACTGAATGCTCCCCCAGATTAAACGTACGCTGGGTTTTCTGATCTAGATGCCCCCTGCCTCCTGTACCTGTCCCAGCAGTTCCTATGAGAGCACGTGTGTCTCTGTGCACCTGTAACCGTCGCTGTCGGCAGGAGACTTGGTGCAAAGCTTTGAAATCAGGCACTC
This sequence comes from Rhynchotus rufescens, assembly GCA_032273925.1. Lineage (NCBI taxonomy): Eukaryota > Metazoa > Chordata > Aves > Tinamiformes > Tinamidae > Rhynchotus > Rhynchotus rufescens. Next base: position 6,937 of record JAVCKT010003722.1, read on the forward strand.
CGCTCGGGTTTGTTCTCCCCATAGGACTCCACCTTTTGGGAAGCAGTGGGAAGCTGTGGGTCCCGTTTCCCCGCCAGCAGCAGGCCCAGCCTGGCAGTGTCGGTCGTTTATTGCAGAACCTGGGTGGTTGTGCGGGCGCTTCGGGGACGGCGGCAGCGTTGGTGCCTGGCCGCCCGTGCTCACGCGGGATCCGTGTGTGTTTGACAGTGCTGAGGCAGGAAGGCAGCCCTATGCTGCCCCATAGGGCAGGCTGCACCGCACGGGAGCGGGGCCTCCGGGCTGCAGGGCTGAGCTGTGGGTGTAACGAGGGCGTCGTGGAAAGCTTGGCTTGCCCATCAGTCACACGCTATAAATAAAGACCTTCTCGCTGTCCTGGAACAACTGCAGGGGTCATCTTGCTGCAGTTCTCCTGCTGCCATTGGGAAATCATTTCCCGTGTGTTTCCGTCACAGGATGTGTTCTTCTCCGTTCCTCAGCTCCTATTGATGGGAGGAGATGACACTTGAGGTGCCGTTGGACTGGAATGAAAATATAAACCACCATCACTGTAGAAAGGATGTAGCTGTAACTTATAAAACTTGCTGGAAGATCACTGGAATCCCCGCTAGCTTGTGTGGGTAGTGCTTGGCTGTGCTGAAGCACTGGCTGACAGTGTAACGCCCAGCTGGAAATCTTGCAGGAATTGAAGGACAAATTCCTCCAACATTTGGGAGACGTGTGGTGTTTTGTCTGCCAGATTCTTCAAGCAGGATGAGGCCACCCCCTTCCTCACTAGGATATTTCCTGACTTCTGAAGCTGTTTGGGGATTGCCATGGAAAGCCTGTTTTCTGGAGAGAAGCCTGGCCAGTCCCAAGTCTGGGAATATCTGCTCGTGAGAACAGAAAGAACAGTTGTACTTGTCACTGTAAGATGGGGGGAAGGAGTCTTGGAGGATTCTTGTCTGGTGCAGAAGGGATCAGAGAGCAGATTTTTCACATGGGAGCCATGAAGTGCTTGCACACCCCAAAACATGCATGTGGATTTGCCTTCTTTCCACGAGACTGTGTTTGTGTGCGTGCCTGTTGGGATCTTTGCAGAAGCTTAAACCAAACAGCTAGGTTAGACCTGAGCAGGTCACCAAAGCTCTGTAAACCACAGCATCCGGGATCGTCCTGCAAGGAAGCCGTGCAGTCTGCACGGAGCAGAGCTCGCGAATTCCAGGCGTGCCGGCTACCAAGTTCTTGGATGCTGCAAGCCTTACTGCACAGGGTGCATGCTCCGATAGCCCCTTCTGCCAAAGAGACACAGCCTCTCTGCATGCAGAGGTGTGTGTGGGCTGAGAGCGGAGGTGTAGGGGCTGCAGCAGCCGCAGCAGCTCCACGAGACGGGTCAGCAAGCGCTGCCGCTGCGGGGGAGCCCCGGCCGGAGCCGCCCGCGCCGCCGCCGCCTCCTTGTTGCCTTTCTTCCCCCTTCCTATTTATAGCCCCTTTAAACGTGACTAATGGCTAAAGCTAGAACTACATGCCGTGTCAGATAAGCTGCTTTATTTTCTTCACCTTGCTTGATGATGCAAGTTGTAACAAAGACCTGCTTGTTCAGGCTTGCCTTTTAAACTCTATAAAAACTTCACATGCTTCTAAGCCCTGCTTTTAAATCACACCTCCGAGCCCGAGTGGGAAAGTTACGGGCAAGGTCTGGAAAATTCCTGCTTGGTTGCCGTCCGCTGATGCCCTTGCAGGGACGGAGGAGGAGTGTGTGCGGGGGAGCAGCGTGTGTCGGTGCTGCGCTGGGGAGCAGAGGTGGAGATGGGACCTGTGAGGAGATGCGTGTCGCTTCCCACTGCCGGGGTGGACGCGGGGCGCGTTCCAAGCGCTCAGAGCTCTCCTCCATCTGCTGGGTCGTCTCCGTGCTGCCCTTTGGGGACAGCGTCTCCTCTACAAACACAACCATTGCTGTGGCGCTAGAGACCGCCCGTTCTTGTTCAGTTTTGGTCAAGCATCTAAGGTTGGATTAGATGCAGGGGCTGAGCTATGTGCCTGGCACATCTTCAAATATTTTGATGTAAAAATTACTAAATTTAGACTGAGAGGAACTACAGGCCAGGTATAAATTCCATACATGTTCTAAAACTAAATGCTTTAACTGTGCTCCACACACACAGGGGCAGGACATTTTACTGGTTTGGTTTGTGTCTTACCATTGGGTTCCTCCTCCCCTCCTCTGCACCAAGAAAAAGTGAATTTCAAGCGCGCGCTCAGCCTGCGAAAGATGCAGTTGGTTTGTTTGGCCTGACGCCACGGGAGCTAAGTGAACCCGTCAGAGGCTTCTTAGCCACTTAGGAAGAAAGTCTGGGTTTAGTTTCGGCGATTGAGTATTGAAAGTCAAGCGTGGCTGGCGGCTGTGCCGGGTGCTCACGGGCGGGCTGTGCCGAAGCGCCGCTCTGCGGTGCCTGCCGCGGGGCCCGGTGCCGCTCGGAGCGGGGTCTGCACCGGTGCCGCTCCGCACTCCGGCTGCTGCGCCCGGTGGATGTGGGACACTAAGAGGACGCTGCGGGATGCCTTGGATCGCTGGCCGGGTGTCTGCCGCTGCCTCCGGGCTTTCTCCAGTTCGGTTGTGTCCTCAGTGGGCTGCACTGTTACTCAGTGATGTTTTTGTGGAGGGTCTCAAGCAGGCTGCTTCCTGGGACGGATTGAGTCCCGTGCAACCCCATTCCCTTCTCCTGAGCCAGGGGAGCTAAGCCAGGCTTAGCTGCCAGCAGCACGGCGTGGGGGCCGTGCAGATGTCCAGGGCTCCCTGGAAAGGCGCACGGCACCTTCCGAACAAGCAAGTGCACATGGGAGGAAACTCTCCTCAATAAAACTCCTCATCTTGACTTCCTGTTGGGAATGGGCAGACTGGAGCCACCTCCCCACTCTTTAGCCCAGGTACTTTGTGGTGTCGAAGCCTCGAGTTTAGCGTGGTCGCTGGGCTATCCATCTTCATCAGGGAACAGTGCAGATATCCTGCATAGCAGCGTTAGGAACTGCTTTTCCACTCGTCATTTTTTGAGCAAGGGAAGGTCTGGTGGTGGTCTCAGTCGCAAAAAGGATTCCTGCCTTTCTGATTGTTTGTTTGTTTTATTGAGGAATTATAAGGGAGAGAAGAACGTGGTTATTCTTTTGTTTCTTTTTCTCTCCTTCAGACTCTGCATGTTGGAGTGCTTGTTCTGGTCATTGCAGTGCCAGGCTCCTGACTTAAATAAGAATATTTAAATATATATATAAAAAGAATGAAAATTTCTATGCCGTGCCAAGAAATATGTATGAGTTATTGCAGAGTGCTGACTTGCATTTGAGAATTTTGGCAGGCAGCGAGGCAGGAAATGCATTATTAGGAACGTTGTCCAAAGCATGTGTAATGGCAGGAGTTAATGCCGCTGGCAGGCGCCGTGGGAAGGGGCTGGGGCTCCCCGCGGCGGTGCCCGTGCCCCTGCCCCACGCTGCACTCAGGTGGGCCCCGTGTCCTCGCCAAGAGCCGTGACCCTTCCGTTGCTTGGTGGACTCTTCTGTTTTTGTTTGTGCTCATGCTTGGGAGCAGGGAATTGTGACTCTTCTAACCCCCCTCAGCCTTACTGTTCTATAGCTTCCTAGAGCGTCTTCAATTTGGAAATAGAGTGAATTGCGAGAAATAATTTGTATCCTTATTATAGTTCCTTGCTATTCATAGAATATCACAACAAACGCAGTTGAACTTGGAGCTGACTTTTAAGCAGAGTTACTGCTGAGAACAGGTCTCGACTTATGCACTGAAATCACAGCAAACCAATGTGTTTTCCTGCTTTGGAACATCTCGCAATGCCAAACCCACAATAATTGAAAATCCTGCATATATAGGTCGTTTTTTTTCTTCCCTTTCTTTAATTTCCATTTTGTTGGTGCTGTCTGAGGTCACTGGCACTTCTTACCGTCTAGGCTGCCTTTTGTCAGTTACTTCTACATGTAAAGGTGTAAAACAGCTCTTAAATCTGCATAGAACATTCCGAAAGGCAACAGGGCTGCCTGGCAGGTATCTTCCCTGTTTCAAGTAAAACCTATATTTGTATAAAAGGTGTTTGAGCTGTAGTTGGGTTGCTGGCAACCTTGGAAAGACAACCTGGGTTTGGTTGGCTCCAGGTTAGTGTCTTGGCAGTTGCAGGAGCCGCTGGAAGAGGAGAAACTTAGAGCCCCTCTTCAAAATGAAGCTCCATCCTTGCAGCATTCGGTGCTCTTGGCCCTTAGCTGTCCTAGGAAACATCCATTTTTTCTTTTTCTGTTGGAAGGTGTTTTGAAGACCAATACAGATCTCTTCATGTGACCTGAAAAACACTGCATTTAAGCTCAGTCTCATTATATGGAAGCAGTAGCAAGTGATTGTAATAGCAGATGTTCGGGGATGGAGCCAAGCTGGGACACTGCTGCTCGTTTCACTCTGTGCAAGGTGTGGGTGCCTTCATGAAAAGGAAGGTCTAAAGTTAAACCACAGAGCAAAAATACACAGTTGGAGTCATTCTCACCGGTGTGAAGAGGTCGCAGGACCTCTTAGTGTTCTCCTTAGGTAGGGGCTTTTTGTCAAAGCCCGGCCCGCGAAGGGATGATTTGGGGTTGGGATATTAGAGGGCTGCGAGATCTGTTATTACAGCAAACCTACAGTAACTTTCAGTTAGTGCTCAGAGGTTTCAGGTTAAAAGTAGTGGAAAAAAACAGAAATACAGTGCTCCTATTCCTACAGAAAAAGAAAAATAATTGCAGTGGAGGCTTTAAGGACTGAGCGAAAAAGAGGCATCGCTCTGTGTGTTAAGTGAGGGATGTGGCCTGGGCTTTGAAAAATGATGGTCTGTCACAGGGAGAAAAAAAGGGCAGGATTTTACCTTGGGCAGTGGGGACTTCACAAGTTCATGAGATGTCATGAACTGGAAATGCAGGGAATTCTGGGATTTTCTGGGAAAAACAAACAAAAAAAAACCCTAGTGTTCTGCAAGCTAAAGATTATTACTTAATGCAAAGGGAGTAATGTTCCAGAAGTTGATGGACTCCCATTACGATGGGGTTCTCCTCACTCTTGCTATGACACCCCGTAATAAACCTGTCGTAGAGCGGAAAAGCAACAGTCTCAGGAAGACCTGTAGGAGTGTTCTGGCGTGTTGCGATGGTAGCAAGTTGTTCGTGACAGTGGCTTACTGAGCAAAAGGCATTCAAGATAAATGGAAAAGTGTTTTCCTAAATGGAATAAAAGCCTAGAAGGGATTCTGAGGCAATGTCATGTTCTGCAAGCGAGCTGTCCCGCTCTGCCCTGCGCTGCTCTCGGAGCAAAGCCGCAGGAGCCCGGGCCGAGCTGGGATCCGCTCCACGGTGTCGCGGTGGGACGGAGGACGACGAGCCTGTTTTCAACGCTCTTTCAGAGCAACCAGGTTCATTATAAATGTCATGGCTCATGCTGCAGTCTCACTTGCTTGGCTTTGAAGAGCTCTGCACCTGACGTGTCCCAACCAAAACTCCCCACCGCTTTGTGTCTGACCAGGGAGTCCCTTTTCCAAAGTCTCAGATTAATCACCACCATCCTGTGTGGATGGCCTTTCCAAAGAAGCTTGCCCGTCTGCCTGTCCTCTTTTCAGATTGGGGACATGAATCTCAGAACGTTTTCTGGCTGTAATGAACTGTTGTTTCTGGAGCCTTTTGGTTTTTTTAAGTGCAGATAGGGAAGAAGGCTGAAGTTGGAGGAAGGGCAGAAAATAATGAGGCTAAGTAGCAAGGAAAACAAATGGTTAGGCTTTTAGTCACGGCGGCAGCATGGGAGCCATAAATCAGGGAGCGGGTGCGCGGGAGCAGGGGAGGCTCCGCTGCGCTCTGGAAACGGCCCGGCTGCTCCGGAGCCGGCGCGCGCTGCGTGTTTGCACGGCGAGTGTGCTCAGGAAACCAGGAGCACGCAGGGAGGGCGCCTGGCGCGGGGTCTTTCCCGCAACGGCTCACGGAGCGCGGACGGGGCCACACGCTGCGGCTCCCCTTGCTGGGGTGCCCTTCCCCTGGCTGCCCCTCGGGAGTTACAGAGGAGGCCCGTGGGTTCGTGTTCCAGAAGGGAAGCCAAGGACGTTGGAGGGACAGGAGAAGCCTTCAGCCTGGAGAAGAGAAGGCTGAGGGGGGACCTCATCAGTGTCTATAAATACCTCAAGGGAGGCAGTGAGGAGGAGG
>JAVCKT010003723.1:0-22328 GCA_032273925.1 Rhynchotus rufescens
ATGATTAGTCATATATTCAGTTCAAGCTGGTCTAGAGACGCCTTTGGGAATAGACTGGAAGGAAAATGGAAGACAAATTTAATGAAAAATGATAGCATGCAAAATGAATTGCATTTTTCACCTTTGTTTTTACAAATATGGATTTATAAAAATGATTTAATGGATTGTCGTAAACTGTCTCCCTCCCCTCAGATCTTGAGCTCCTCAAACTAAATATCTCATTTCTACCTTATTCAGTAGTGTCTGGCAGAATGGGATTCTCTTCTGAAAGAATCAGATTTCCGAGCTGGAGCTGCTCTCCTGTCACAACCGTGAGCTTACAGGGATGCTCAAGCTGACCTCGTCAGGAGCAAAAATCTAGATGCATCGCGGCAGGTAAAACTGCTGCAGCCCCTGCAGGACAGCTCAGAGCCCAAAGCACTGCAGCAGCAGGTAAAGGTAAAGTGTGGGGTTTCCAGCCGGGGGAATTGAGCCCCTTCTGGCAGAGGGGGAGGATCCCAAGGGGAAGCTGCTGCGGTTAGAAGAGGCACAGAGTAAACCCACCAGCTAGAACCAGAACTAGAACCAGATATTCTAGGCTGAGAAACTTGAGCTTTTTAGTTCTTGGGAAACTTCTTTGGGAAAACAGCTGTATGTCTAAGAAACATGGAGAATGGTGGCTCTTGCCTCTTGGGTCCAGACTGAACTACAGCTTTGTGTCAAGTGGAAACTAGAACCAGAACCTGAAATTCCACCACCTCCTCAGGCCACATCTCACGTTTCAGGGACAACTAGTTGATTTTTTTCCACATCCGTGAGAATTTTTCTCTCAATTGTTTCTCGTGATTTGAAAACCTCATATTCTGGGCAGAACAGAGGAGTTTTGCACAGTAAAAGAAGTTTGGGTTTTACTGAGTAATCGCATAAGGAAAGAAGGATTTGTATCTTGTTATATTTATCTACAAACTTTGCAGAAAGGAGTCTGTATATTCTGTGGGGCTTTCAAATAAATTTCGACATGCTTTGTGGCTCTCAAAACTACTTAATTTGAAATCTTATTAACTAGCATGTGATTTGATTTCTGTTAAATCCTGATTAATTCAACAAAGAACAACTTGCAATGAAAAGAGGTAAGATCAACTGACGGTCGGCATAAAAATAAAGTAGAACAAGACCATAATCACATTATTAGATACAACTAAAACTCATCTACTTTGCGCCTGCAGAATTTGCTCTGAATTTTATTCCTTTCTACTGCAATCATGTTCCGGCATGTCAACCTAAATACTAAAATGGGTTTGAATGTTCAAAGGAGCAGTGAGTGAATGTCATTACCTGTTATAACTGCAGATGATATTAAAATAGACAGCTCTATTAGATAGATGCAGGTGTCGCAGCACATCATGTTGTCAGCCCCTGGCACCCTGAGCCAGCAGTTGGACAACTGGTCATTGTAAGAAGCAGCAGCAAGCTGCGATTTTTGCAGCGGTCTGATGTTTTTTTGGGTTTGGTCCTTCCTCCCATTTTCTCTGGCTCTCCAGCCTCTCTGGCTCTGCAGTTTTTCCTACAGCTGCTCCATCTACAGGCTTGAAAGGGGCTGATCAGAGCAGACTGGATGCTAAGAAGTGGGGAACTAGGTGAACAAGCTGACAAAAGCTGTGGCCGTTGGTTTATGAAGCCCTGGAGCTGGTGCCCAGCTCTGCTCTGCAGTGAGCCGTGCCACACGAGCATGGAAAGAGCTCGGATACTGCACAGACTTGCACAGCAGCATCACATCCGTCCTAAAAATACTCACAACTACTGTGTGTTAATGACTGTTTTCATGTGAGCTCTAGCTACAAGCGTTTATGTGGTGAGGATAAAAAGAAACCTGCAACAAGGGAAGAAATTAATGTTTCTTGTGCTTTAGAATTGCTTTAATGGATAATTTCCAGGCATTTGATCTCATTTTATACATCAAAACCAAAGTGGCTCTGACTATAACAGAGAGGATGGACATCAATATCCTACTAACCTTATGCAGGCAGCCTTATTTGTTTCAAGCTATTTACTCCAGGACACAACTCTTAAACTATGGAACAAGACCTCATTTAGGAAGCAAAGTGCATTCAATCATATATATATAGATAGATATATACACACACACTATATGTATATATGTACATATGTATATTCATATAAAAAGCAATATAAATATATATCTTTAATATACATTATGTTCCATATGTATATATGTATATGGAATATAATGTATATTAAAGATACATATATAGCCACATGTGTGTATATATATATTTGTAGTTACAGCTATTTCTAGGTGTCTCTTTTCTCCAAGATTCGGGAGATGCCTGGGACTATGTTTCCTTTCCTATCCTCCCAAGTGCTTCAGTTTGTGTCTCCTCCATGCAAGTGCTACGAATCTGCCTCTGTTTGCGCTTACAGCCTTGAGGATGATGCTCATCAACTGTCTTAGCCACTTGGGTGAGTGCTCCTGTTCTTGCTCTTGTCCTCCATCTGGGAGGGATTTAGATTCATCTGCTACTTCATTCTTTAGTAAGGAAGCAGCGTGGGAGTAGAGGAGTGGAAATGAAGAAAAAGCCAAAAGCCTCTTTTTTTTTTTTTTTTTTTTTTTTTTTTTTTTTTTTTTTTTTTTTTTTGAGATAGAAAAGAAGCAGGGATACAAGATGGGAAGTGTAGAACATGTGACACTTTCTCAGTTGAATGGAGAGCAGAGAAAGTCAATCAGACAGCATGACAAATAGATTTGTGAGTGTATTTTTACATGAACACTTAATAGACGTTCTCTAAAGGTGGCTCTAGACTAAGAACACCCTGAAAACACTCAACCCTCAACCCTTAAACACAGGTCCATGCCTGAGTTCCGTGTTTGTAGGAGGGGAAGGCCCTCTACATGGCATCCTTGAACCCTTGGCATCCAAGATCCAAGGAAGAGCTGTGAAACCTCCCTGTGAAACGTGGGAGGTGCAGGGGCAGCATGGCAGGCTGCAAGTCGCTGCAGCAGGCGCGGTGCTCAGAGTGCAAGTCCCGATGGATCTGATGTTGAGCAGATGGGTGACTGCGTGCAGGTATGAGATGGAGAACATGCCCATCGTCACAGCAGCTTGTCAGGCCGTGTTACTCCCGAGGGGCTGGGTATCTGTGCCTGCCGGGCTGCGGAACTGCATGACATCTGTGGCAGTCGAGCAACCTCGGTCACAGCAAGGAGCCGGCAAGCACATGCAGAGCAGGAGCAAGAGGAGAAGTCCTGGTCTTGGCGCAGCTAACTCAGGTTTGTATGTTGGAAACGGTCGGGCCAACCTTGCCACGTGACTCTACCCTGAATCTTGTCTTGTAGAACCACAAGGAGGTAAGAGGATCTTCTAAGCTGCTATGATTTCTAAAGGAGGAAAAGAACCGTTGCAGACATGCTGTAACTCACATCTTGATCACTGATTCTTAAACTGTTTGGTTTTGTAACCATGTTAATTGTGTTTCTTGGGAGATAAGTCTATCTGTTGGCATTGCTAAAGGTTTTGCAAGCACTGCCTATGACCTGTGGTTGGGTTTGTGCTCTCCCCTATTTGATGCTTCGATGGTACCAGCTGTGGCACAACAGCTGAGGGAATTTGGGTTTATCAATATTTACTCCTCTTGTCCTCCCACAGATATCTCCATGTACTCCTCCCCTCCTAGAATAGCTGGGCAAGGAGTGAGGTAAGAAGATGTGGATGTACCAGCAATTTCTCATATTTTTGTACATTCCCCTCAGTGAGGTAAGAAGATGTGGATGTACCAGCAATTTCTCATATTTTTGTACATTCCCCTCTTTCCAGCCCAGCTTATCAGCGCGCGTGTCTCTCTGCCGACCACCCGCTTGGCCATGAGGAGCGCACAGCCTGCGGGGAGGCAGGTGCCCCTCGCGGCACCTGGGCCGGAGCCCTGCGAGCCGATGTCCCTCCTAAGCCTGACAGCGGGTCAGGCCTGGCCTGCGCGCCGGCCCTGGCGCTGGCGGCCGCGGGTTCCCTGCGCCGGCCGCGCTGCCGCGAGAGGGAGCCCCGAGGCCGGCAGCAGCAGCGGGCCCTTGGGAAGGGAATGGCTCTTCCTAATTCCCTGAAATCCGAGGGAATTTGCCTGCTGCCCAGTACCAATACCCCCAGGTCCACCCAGGGGATGTGTCTAAGCTTCTGAGCACAGGTAAGATGACAGAAAAGCGGAAAGGCTGGTGCAGAGCGCTCAGGGAGCGTGAAGCAGAGCCTCAATCCCTCGGCTGGTCCTTTCCTCTCACTGCTCTTCTGAGAAGCACGTGCCCATCGCCAACCTCACGAGCAGTACAGTGCCTGAGAGCGTGCAGCACCCCTGAAGGTATACACATATACATTATATATACAATTATATATATATATTGTTTGTGCTTGCCGATAGCTGTGACAGCAAACAGGTATGTGAATAGCACACTTCCCGTGTGTGCTGCGTGTTCTGCAGAACTGCTATTGGCAGCTGGAAAGCAGAGCCAGTTTGACCGTGTAGCATCAGTGCTTGCTCCATGCAGCTGGAGCTTCCGAGCCTGACCTGAATTCCAAGTGGGAAGGCAACAAACTGGGAAATTTCTGAGGTCTGCAGCAGGGCCCATGCAGCCCAGCCGCAGGTGAGTCAGAAATGTGCAAGTTCTTCCCGGCACGTTGTTCTCAGTGTCAGGCTGACACCAACCTCACACGCTTTAAGATCTGGCTCATCAGCCAGTTACAGGTGTAAGTAACTTCCCCTTTGGTGCTCAACACAGCTCAGTGAAGGTGCCATTTACTGTCCTTCTGATAGGAATGGACGAGGCTCTGTTCTGCTGTGGCCTCATGTCAGGCTAGAGCTGAGGTGTGGGGGTTAAGTGCTGCTTTATAATTAAAGGGACAGGTAAAACACTTGGATCTGACCATGCCGGGGGGGATAGGATTATTCTTCACCTGCCTGTGTCAAAGGTTGCATTAGTTTCACGCTCATGACGTGTCAGACAAGATCTGCATTAGGGCACTCTGAAAGGCACTGTACCACCTAGATAGCTGCCTTGCAGAAGGAAAACGCTCTGGCTAATGTGATGCCACTGCAGCTGGGAACAGAGCTTAAAATAACATTGAGCCTCCAGCGCAGATCAGTAGCCTCTGGCAGCCGCGGCTGCCGATTGCCAGGAAGCAGCAGTTCGTGCTCAAGAAACTGCAGAGGATGTTCTTACTGGTGCAGAAATACTGTTAGTTGCTAAACATTTTGTGCCGTAGCAGGCTTGCAAATAGGTGATTTTATGTAAAGATGCAACCTCGGTATAGAATTTGTGCTGCTGTGAGGCTGGATGACTCAGGCTCTGACTGTGTCCTGCTTAAGAACTTGAGAAGGACGAAGTTTGCTGCAATGACTGTTTTATTTTTTGGCCTGTCACAAATACAGGGTAGCATTCAAACGCAGATGTGGTGAACTTTCCTGGACGTTAAGTGACAAAATGAAATAACCTGTTGTTATTGCACTGGCATCAGACAGCAGGGAGAAGAAGCCACCCATTTAAGAGTAGTTAAGAGCAGACATCTTGCACAACTGCAGGAGGTTCTCCTGAGGCACCACAAGTGGCCTGTTCCTCAGCTCTGCTTCCACACCTGCTTTGCAGCCCTTAGTTGAGCCAGTTAACTCAGATGGGCTTCAGTTTTCCTCCCTGTGACACAGTGGGAGATTCTGCTCTCTCCTGGGAGATCTGTGGTGATGGAGAGTCTTCTGCTGAGCCTCTCTTGAGCCCCTACCCTCCACTGGTAGGTTGGGTGGTGATGATGAATTTTGTTTATTATAGATTGCTTGCTTGCTCTTCTTGCTGCTGATTGCCTCATTCTTGGGCCAAACTGAAGGAAACTGGATGGGGCTGAAGGTTTCTTGTCATCATGAGTGTGCCATGGTTCTGATTATTAGAAGGTGGGTGCAATTACCACAGAATCCATCTTGCTTCATCTTTCTGGAGTTTGTATAGGAAGAACCTGAGGACATTTCTTTTCTGCTTTGTTTTTAGTTATGTCCCCTGCCCCAACCCCTCATCTTCTGGAGTATTCAGCCTTTATTTTAAGACTAGATTATGAGTTTCTTTGTGTGATGATTAGTGATGCTAAGCAACCAACTTCCCTGTAACTCACTCACTGCTGGTCACTGTAGGTAAAGAGGAAGGAGACAAGCCACGAGGTGCTCTCTAGTGCCATGATGTCCCTTCCATTCAGTGTCCTTTGTCACCGGTCATGGTGGCTGGTGTCCCCAGGGTGACTGCACAGTAAATCCGGGCTGTTCTCCAACTTTGGCCCTCGCTCCCAGTGAGGAAGCTGCTCTGTAAGGAAGTGGCTGTGGGCTCTTCCAAGGGCCATTGGCTCCCCATCATGGGCAGGTGAGGGCTGGCACAGCAGGGAAGCTCCAATGAGCCTCCGATGTCTGGTGCCGATAGAGAGGCCCAGTGATGGTTCCTTGTTGGTGCCCACATGCCTCTCTGGCAGCTGAAAGATAAAAGGGCTTCTATGTATGGAAATAAAAGGAGCCTCCTGCAGGGTCTCAGCTCTCCCAGCTGTGGCGGAGCTGAGCTCTGAGAGGGAGAGATGATGCTGAAGGGGATCTTTGGGAGAGATCGGCTCGGCTCCGGCCCGTGTCACCTGGGCAGGGTGAGGGGAGCTGTGGCCACCACACAAGGAGATCCAGGCCGTTGCTGCCCTCTTGTTATCCAGCACGGAGCTCCTGTGGAAACCATATTGCACTGAGGGCTTGGGGCTTGAACTCTACAGCTGGCACCTGGTAACTTGTGTGTGTGTGCGGCCTTCCGAGCGCCTTAAAACGGCCGCTTCCCCAGGCGCCGCGGAGCCTGCTCCCACACGCCAAGCGGCCTCGCGCGGAGCAGGAGACTCCTCAAGGCTGCAGCAGGTCCCCATGCGGGCGCCGTGCAGCCCGCCGAGCTGCTGCCAGCGGCAGGAGTGGGGAGCCTGGCTCCCGCGCGGCCCCTCCGCTCTCCTTCCTGGCTCTGCTGTTCCTCCCCCGGATTCCCGCCCGGCCTTCCCTCATGGAGCACCGCTGGCGGTTTCCACGGGCCTCATCTGCCATCACGTGGTTTTGCAGCTTACTTAGCCATGCCTTTTTCTCCATTTGCTAGTGAATTAGAAGTTAATTGGTACAGATCACATTTATTTCCACCTGAGCTGACTTATTATATTTATAGGAGCTGATCACAGGCTGGTAACTAGGACAAAATAGTCATCAGGCTGAGCCTATCGCCCTCACTGAACTGGGCTCTGTTCTCACAGCTGCTCAAATATGACTCTGTAATGGCTTTTCCTTATTATTATTTTTATTATTATTATTATTGCTTTCTCTCCTCCATTTCCATGGCTTTTGTCAGGTCTGTTCTAGGCTTAAGCTTGAGCTGATCTTGTCCGGCAGTGATTATCCTGGTCCAAGATTCAGCATTGCCAGTCAGGTGCCTTCAGCTCCCCTCATAGCATTTTACAGCTCAGAAACAGAGGCAGAAATGGTGAAAAACTTTCCCAAGGTGCAAGATATAAACAGGACTGAAAGCCAAGCCTGGAAGTCTTGCTTCTTAATTCCTTTCTCTGACCACATCCCTCATTTAAATTTTCCTATGGGTGGTCTTGTTTCTTGTTTGAAGTACACATTAGCTCACTGTTTTGGACGATTATGCCCTGTTGTTAGCAAGGGTAATCTTATTAAAACAAAATGGCTGGATATCTCTAGAGAGCCACAGGGAAATATATGATGATACAGTAAAAGCAGCACTACCAGGAAAATGATGAATGTCATCATAAGGTACCCAGTGAGTAATGCAGTGCAAGAACCACCCTTTTAATGGCCCATTAAAGAGAAGAAGAGGCTACTTTTGTTTTTTTTTATAGTAGTTTCCTAAGAAAATATTGCCTTCTGCCTAGAGGCACAGTGAATTTCATGGACTTCAGGTAGTAAAAGGGAAGAGGCTGGAACCCTTCCATAGGATGTGTAAGGAGAAGATATAGATGGGTCTGAAGTCTTCCTGGGGAAGAATCATCATTCTTCTTTTTAGCACCCTCCAGGAAACTTTCATCCTCTTCCTATTGTGGTTTGGCCCATTGCCTGATGTTCCTGGCAAGGGATAATTAGAAATCTGGGTTTAGACTGGTCTTCTGGGGACTGATACTAGATCTCTGCTATATGATATTGGTGCTACTTATAATAGCACATTATGCACTTTGGTACTGATAGTGTGAGGCTGGTTTCCAGCACCCCTTTTTCTGAATAAGTAATTCCTTAGATAAATTAGGTGGAACTAATGGAATTGGATACAGTGGGAGAAAGACAGCTACCTAGCTCAGCATCTCAAGGACCCATTAAAATAAAGTCCAGGTTTTATTTTCATTAAGATTATCTTCCTTAGCATTTCAGGTGGTTAATCAGACACACATAAGGGAAAAAGCTGGGTAACCTCAGTGCTTGAGGAGAGAGGAAGTCTATGAAATCTATGAGCTGCTGCAAAGAGAAGGAATGAATAACAAGATATTCAGTGAAACAAATACAGAGTGACGGTTTTCCCCCAGCAGGCTCCTTGCAGTGCTTTGTCCCAGCCACGGGCCACGCTCTGCAGTTTTTCACTGGCATTTGAGGATGCAGCTGCTATGGAAGACACCATTCTAACTAAAGCTGTATTGAGTCAAAGGGAAAGAACGAGTTGTATAGACACTAAAGGAGTGGGGAAATGCTGGTTGGGAAGCAGAACCATGGAAGAGGGGGGATTTGAGGCTGGAAGTAGGAATATCTGCAAGTGAGCAAAATAGGGCTACCACAGAAGGGAAAAGGACAGAGTACCAGCTGGTGGGGAAGCGGCAGGGCTCTCCCTCATAACATCCATCCTTTAAAATCTCCAACAGGGAGTTATTGGTACCTCAGCACTGTGGCTGACCAGATAAGAAGTGAATTTGGTTACTAGAGAACAAATTAGAATTGGCGCTGTGCATTTCTCCCCATTACAGAATGCTTCAGCTGAGATTAGAAATCACAAATTAAGAACAAAGCACGAATGACACTGGCCCTCCTAGTTACACTTGCCTCTTATGGAACATAATTCAAAGGGGCGTTTTGCTTTGGCTTTTTTTTTCCTCGACTCTTCTGGGGATATCTGTTTTCAGGCTTAAGACTTCATTCAGATTAAAGGAGATGGCAAACCCCAAAATGAAGTGTTTAGCTGCTTTCTGGATCATGCGGCAGGTATCAGCTTCCATGGAATGGTTCCACAGCTACAAGAGTGCAGTGCTTGGGCTGCACCAGCTAGGCTGCCCGCCGCCTGCACCCCTGCTAACATGGAGGGTTCAGGCTTAGTTCTAGGAATCTAAAATGCCATCTGGTTTAGTAATCAAGTCTGGGTATAACACACTATGCCATGTGGGATGGAAGTCATAAATGTGATGGAAATCTCCGGGTGTCCCTCTATAAAAGCTCTGCCTGCGGAAGGAGAGTTTGAAGAGTTTAATCTCTTGGGAATGGAAAGATTCTGGCACTGTAAGAAAAAACATAGAGGGACCCAAAGTGTTTCTGCAGAAATGAGGGGTACAGCAAGAAGGGAACTGTCACACTTCCTGCCCTTGAGCCCCGGGGCTGCAGCGTTTCAGAAAGTCAGGTTATGATCAACTCTATTTCTTTTATTGCAATAGATGGCAAGACAGTTTTTCAGCAGACATGCAATTATTGTAGGAAATAGAAGGTTGAACATAAGGGGAAAATTCCCATTTTAGATAAAGCTGTTCTTCACTTGGGACTTCTATAATCAGAAGATGTATTTGTGGCAGCTGGATACTCCAGTCCGTGAGAACTTTCTGGATCTACATCAGAATTTCAAAGGTACAGGCTTCTTAAAATACCTCTGAGATACCAGGCTCTAAAGTCAGACTACAGTATGCAACATATTGCCATGTAGATACGTAATAAGTAGCACCTTTCCAACACTGTTGCTTTCTAAATAGGAACAGTTAAAAAAATAGCAGTGTTCCTTTTTCTGCTGAATGTGTCATCCCTCAGTGCCTGCAGGTGAAATGCGCTGGTTCTACAAGGAGGGAGAATTTACAGTCCTGCTGTGCCACCCCGGCCCGTCTGCCTCCCGCTGCCCCTGTGGCTACCGGCTTGCCCGGCCACACTGGGACCACGTCAGCAGCCTGGGGATGTTCTCTGTCTCTCCTGCGTTTGCAGCGGGCACGAGCCCACCCTGCTGCTGCTCTCGGCCGCCTCCACGCAGGCTGCGCCCCTCTGCGCTGCTCTGTGAAGCTTGGCAGTGGCTCTTTGGACATGCCGAATGTTGCTGATTTATCGAACAATGTTCCTGTAAGCCTGGGCTCCCAAGAGCATGTTCTGATTCCTGCAAGGACTGCTACGAACTGATATCCTGCTTCAGCTTCCAATCCATCTCCATGCTAGGGAGAGGTTCTTTAAAGTTAGAAAAGGGAAAGATTAACTCCTTCTCAGGTCATTTAGGTTTGTCTACCTTTGTCTCTTCACATATGTCCATGAAACAGGGGTTGTCCAAAGCTCCCAAGTCCCACGTAGCATCATTATCTTCTCTGTAAATCTACCAGGGCAATGGCAAACTCATAACAAAGTGCCAATATGAGCCAGATTGGACAGATAGGAAGAAGGGCAATGGTGATGAAAGCAGACGAATACTGAGCCAAGAAAGAAGGCTATCTGCAAGCTTTGCATAGTAATTGGGCTTTAAAAAGGAAGGGGGGGAGTTTAACTGAAAACCTCCAAGAATAAGTACCTGAAGGGGAAGCAAGGGAAGACTTTTCCACTGTTCAGAAATATGGAGGTTCTTGGGTACCCTCTACGCTGTTTGGGATCCAGGGCTAGAAACAGTTGTGGTGGTTTCAAGTTGAGTATTTACCTGGAATCAGATTAGCTGTTTAAAGTATTCTCTGCAAGCCAAATCAAAACAGATTATTCATGATATTTATCCTGCAAGTATATGTGTGTGTGCAGGCCTATGCTGGAATATATTCAGAATTGCTGAGATGTTAACAGAAAAAAAATTCTCAGAGGAAAGTCACTGTTTACGTTGATGCTGAGATGTTTGGTTCACTTTGGGTAGAGCCAGCTTGTCTGAGCAGCAGTGCTGCAGCCTCCTTGTTGTGCCAGCGCCGCTCCAGGAACGCTCATGTGCAAATGGGCCGTGAGGCTGTAGCTGCCCTGGAAGGAACATTGGGAAAATCTGGCTTCAGGGGAAGAGGAAGCAAAATCCTGTGTTTCTTGGAAAGGAGGTTATGGGCAGCAGTGCAATGACCCAATTTTCTGTTGTCTTAAAAGTGGTGGTAAAAATGCCAGTAGAGAGTTTCTTGCTTATTCTTCACCACGTCATATTCTCAGTCATGTGTGTTTGGCTTACAATTAAACATTGCTTTTTCTCTTAGTAGAAGAAATGCAATGCAGGAGGTGGAAACCTGTTCAATCTGCTTCTGCCAGCATTACCTGCCAGAAAATTTCTGCTGTTAAAGCTTAGATGACCAGACCACGGAGCTAAATCAGGCCGTTGAACACCAGTTTGCTGCAGTGCTGACTCTACCTCTGCCTATTGCAGCTGTGCTGATTCTTGCAGGAGGGATTTCTTGAGAAGCTGGTTGGATTCTTTCCCATTTAAACACGTATATGCGTAAGACTAAACGGATGGGATTTTTATCCTGCAGTGTAAACCTGTGCCTGGTGCAAAGCCTTTTCTTTCTCTGATATCTAATCCTTTGCTTTGGCAAAGTAAATAATGAGATACTTCTGCAGATCTGATTAAGCTTCAAGTCCCCTTTTAAATGACAGAAGATCAATGCTATTACCAAATCCATTAAACAGTTCTTCACACTTCAATTGTGCTCTCTCTGTGATATATGAGAAGGAACAGAGGGGTATTTGGGCTATTATAAAGCACAAGTTCTGTATTGACTCTTCTCGTGTTCCATTTGCTCTCTCTGGCTCCAAGCCACTGGCAGCTTCCAGGCTCCCAGACCCCTGAGTCCTGCCTAAGGGGCCAGAATTAGGATGGGGGAGGGATTTTGTCCTTAGATCTCTTCAAGCCAGGTTCAGATCTGCTGGTAGTATCTGGAAGCTGGATCTCCCACCTGATTTATGGTAAACGGGCTGAAGTAGGACTCGGTTTCTGCTTCAGTTTTTGCTTTAATGTCCGTTTTCTGCTGGTTTGCTGATAAACTTTCCAGTCCCCAGGAAAGATTCAAGGCACTGCAGCTCCACACATACATTACAGTTCAGTTCTGCAAGGGTTTTCTGAGGTCTTGCATACATTTTCAAGCCAATGATTAACCATGTGTGAGGATAGTATATATACATATTTACCCATAGAAATGGTTTTTCTTCTCAAACTAGAGCAGAGGGAGTTTTTCTGCATGATTTGATACAGAGCAGAGACTTGGCTCTACTGCTCCCACACTGCAGACCAGGCTCGGGACGAGCTGGTATCTTCTTCTCAATCAGATCTCTAATGTAGGGAATTTCCTTCATGCTTTTTCTTTATAGAAACAGAAAGTTTTAGTGTCCATATCATTGCTTGCTTGTTGGCAGTGAACACGGTTCCCCATTTTAACTGTCAAGAAAAATAATTTTCATGTGATGTGACCCAAAGCATGGTACCTCCTGGTCAGCATTGGTTACCATTACAGAGAGTTTTAAAAAGAAGCTGTGGACACTGAATTTCCCCACTAGAGATGGCACCCCCCACAAATCAGAATTTAAAGCTCTCAGATATAATTGAGACATAATAAATTTACTTTAAGACAGGAATAGACACAGATAGAAATAGAGTGCTGAAGTAGCCTGGAATAGCAGTTCTGAGATGACTGGGATCTGCTGGTACCTTGTTGGAAAATGCGAATGAGGGGAATTGGTGTTAGCTGCAGCTGCTCTCGGGGACGGTGTGTGGGAATGGTCCCTCATTATTAGGGCTGTCTTGCAAACGGCTCCAGCACCACGAGCAGTTCGGGTAGGGGTTGGCCCTTTGCTCACGTGCAGCACAAGGATGGGAGCTGCAGGCCTGTTGGGAGGGCACAGGTAGTGTTAGAGGCTTTGAGATCTTGAAGGCTGAAGGCAAAGCCTGGTAATAATTCCCCAAATGAAGTATGCAGACGGCTGCATCCTGCAAGCACCGCCAGCCAACCTGGGAGCTCCATCTGCACCCTGCTCTCGGAAGCCGCTCCGCAATTATGGCTCATTGTATAGCATTTTTGTTCAACAACGAATGAATTATTCAGCAGCAGATTCTGTTCTTGTTTTTAACAAAAGCAACAATGCTGCTTGCTCATAGGAACCCTTCATGAGTCTGCTGGAAACATTATTTGCTAAAATCTCCTGCCTGTGTTATAAGGTCATCCCTGGGTTCGTTCAAGGCGCTGAGAAATGAGGCTCAGCGCTGCTGCCCAGTGACGCTCTATGCCATTGCGGTGACACAGGCCAAGTGAAATGGGGCTGCAGGACCAGGTGAGAAGTTCAGCTTTTACCTTCCCAAGCTACTCTCCAGCAGTGCCCTTGTGGGCCAGGATCTCAGCTGCTAAACCAGCATCGTTTCCTTGAATGGG
Source organism: Rhynchotus rufescens (assembly GCA_032273925.1). NCBI lineage: Eukaryota > Metazoa > Chordata > Aves > Tinamiformes > Tinamidae > Rhynchotus > Rhynchotus rufescens. The sequence continues at coordinate 13,578 of JAVCKT010003723.1, forward strand.
ATACTCAAATTTGTCTGGATCCAGCCCTCGTTTTCAGGATGGCTACTTAGCATTTTTGGGATGACTTTAGCTCACCACTGCCAGCACAAGTGGTGGGTGTTTGCATTATTTCTTCTCTGGGAGAAGCTGAGTGCCACCAAGCTGGGCCCTGAGGAAACAGTTGGCACGTGCAGCACTTGGTCTGTCTGAGAAAGGTGGGTTCTTGTTACTGGCCTTGTTACCTGCACTTCAGAGGTGCTCCTGGATCCCCTGCTTGCCTCCAGATTTCACCTACTAGCATCCATGGCCAGTTCATTTCCATTTCTGTTCATCAGCCTCAGGGTTTCTGTTCATGGTCAGGAGCATGAGCTGCTAAGAAAACAAGACACCCAGGAGAGCCAGGGATTCAGATCTATAGCTTACAGGAACTTGCAGGCTAAGATGAGTAACACAGTAGCTAGAGATTACTGAGCTATTCTTAAATGAACACATTTTCATATATGCCTGACTTGCCAGAGGGTGGTCTAAAAGGGCAGGAGCTGCGCTGTGCAATGAAGCTGTGTTCTCATTTGTTTCTAAACAAATGAGGTTTCTCATTTGTTCAACCTTTCCATCTTGCTGGACTGGAGACACATAATGGGAAGCCACTGACAGGATAACTATTTTCCTAGGCTTAAGTGAAGGCCCAGGCCTGGCTGACATGTTGTCAACAGAGAGCACTGCATGCTGCAAGCATTAAGAAATCTCTCAAGTCCTGATGGCTTTAAAAAAAGATCTCTCAGCTTTTTGCGGTTTGTCTGTTGATGTATGGAATCCTTGGGGGTTTTAAAGGGCTTTTGGAAACAGGGCCCCTGCCTCTGTGTCAGGGCGACAGCCTCGTCCCAGCAGCAAAGCACCGAAGACCGGGGGAGCTGTGAGAAAGCTGCCAGTGGGATTACACCAGTGCGGACCAGTGCCTGGCCAGGGTTATTTTAGGACCTCCATCTCACTGAGCTGTCCAAGGGACTGTTCTCTGGACCACAAACGGCTCCTGCACCTGCTCTGCCCGGAGGATGCCAAGGCCCTGGCTTTCCGCGAGCATCCTGGCCAGCGCTCACACCTTGCTGGCCATCAAAGAGACCCCGTGGAACGGGTCAGTGCCTTGGCTCGCCAAGCTGCTTTCAGGGAGCGCACGTATGTGCCCTCCCTGAGTCAACACAGAGCCTGCCAGCAGGCCGCCGAGCCCCACAGATAAGCTACTGCGTTAGGCAGGCGTTGGCTGGAGCTAATTCAGCCTCAGGAAGAGGCCGGAGAGCAGCCCGGAGCCAGGGAATATATCATGTACATACGCGTGGCCACTTTTCTAAGCAGACACTTGTAGAAGATAGTAAGAAGCAGCTGCGTTTTTATCTGCTGCCAAAAGACTTGGTGTAACCTAATATGTGCTGCTGCGTGAAGCGGAGGAAGGCTGCAAAGTCTGCAGCTCGACCGGCCTTTCTCTGCGAGCTGAGAAAGGCTCAGCCTTTCCTTGCAGCCCGTGACTTTCTCCTGAGCCTGTTCCAGGCTTGTGTGGTTTGGAGCTGCCAGCACTGAATGGGAACAGGCCTGGCCACCAGGTCAGCTGCTGATAATTCACTCTTGCTCAAAGGAAGTGCAAATCCCTGTGTTTCTAACGGTAAATCCCCCAGCTCTCCTTGATAAGTAAGATCAGAGGAGAGCTTTGTCCATTCTGAGTAGCCTGAATATACACTTCAAATGCACTTGAATCCTTGCATCACCTGCTCCGTCCCGGGGGTAGTAGCATTGTTTTGTGCCGAACCAAAGCTCAGGATGCACCCGAACATGAATCCCAGCTGAAGGCATCCCAGCAGAGGCATCTCTCTGGGCAGCAGAACCTCCCCGCTCCAGCTCCCTCCCTGGCGAGCTGGCACCGCAGCCTGCGTTGTTGGGCTGGGAACTTAAAGTGATCAAGGAAATTAAACTCCCTTATCAGTCTCCAAAGCAGATAGTGAAGGTGAGTTATCACTGGCTTTTCAAGTGGTGACTGTATGTGTGTCCCCCCAGAGCTGCTGCCATGTGTTTAAAAATACACCCAGGCAAGGGAGCCTGTTGTCTTGTTCACCAGATGGAAAAGAAAAAGGCAGGGGAAGGGATCCACCAGTTCCAGCCTCCAGGTTTCCTTCCTGTGTCCTCAGGAAGGCATCTGTCTGTCTGCTCTTGCTCACGAGTCTCCAGGACATATAGAGGGGTCCCATCAATGGATGCCCAAGTCCTGCCTGGCAGCCAGCAGGTGGCTCAGAAGGGAACAGTAACAACCAGCTCCATCTTTTCATCCTTTTAGCATGTTCCATACCTCTCTTTCCTCTTGCTTTCACGTTTTAGTCCCTGCTGTGCCTCCTATTCCAAAAATACCTCCTCCCTGCTGGAGCCAGAGCCCTCATTCCTGCTGGGCGCTGAAGGTAAAGCCTGCAAACTGCCAGGCTACCAGCTATCTGTCTCACTTTCTCCCTTACTCCTTTTCCCACCTAATCTCTCTATCTAGAGGGGTTCTCATGAAAAATCTTCTCCAGACTTCTCCTCCTAACTCTTCCTGGCAGCCTCCTGCTTCTGCCTTTCTTCTCTCTGACCTAACCAGGATCTCAGGCCATGAACCGAGTCTGCTCTGGTCCATTTTTGTGACCCTTTTCATTCACACCAGCTTTCACACCCAATTCCCTTTGAATTCCCTTTCCCTGCGGAGGGAGCAGCAGTGGGCAGTTACGTTCTATGCCGCTCCGCGGCCTCATGGAAGCTGGCAGCACTGGGAACTCGTTAAAGCAGTAATCGGTGCCCAAACATCTGCTCTGCTCTCCTTTCTAGTGAGTCACCTCAGCTACCAGTGGCCGGGCCTCACCTGCTCCAGCACCTCTTTTCTCTCTCCCCTGCTACTCGGCAGTGAAGGCAGCACATGCCTTTCCAGTATAAACCAGTGCTGAGGAGAACACAAAAGTATTTGGTGATTTTCTTTTAATATATTTGCTGCATACATCCTGGTCTTCTCACCTTGCTGTGTATTCTCTTTGTGGAGTTTAAGCGCTGCCTGGGAAAGAGAGAGGATGGTAATGCAGCAATTTACATTGAATTGTCCATGTTGGAACTCAACAGGCCTTTAGGATTTATGCAAGAAATTACCATGGGGAAATATGTTTTTTGAAAACCCTGGAGAAGTGTCAGTGACTGTATATTCTAAAAGAGAAGCTCCATAGGGAAGACTTCTAAGAAACGAGAATAGAACTTACTCTGCACTCTCTGCACTCCAGGACTTTCCCAGGATGCCATTCCAGCTCAAGATTTCTGCTGCTTCTCCAGCCATCCAAATAAACTGGTTTTGTTTAAAAAAAAAAAAAAGTGATTTTTGGCTGACTAAAGTGATTGCTGAGCTTAATCCTCTGTTCAGAGTGCATTCAGGTCCCTCTGGCAGGATACAGGCCTAACCCCATAATCAAGAGGTGGGCAGTCACCCCAACACAGAATTGGGGCCTTTCAGGAATGCTTGATGGGAGAGTTACATAAAGCCTGGAGTCGACAGCAAACTCGCCACAGCCTAACCCCAAGACAAGTGGTTTTTCAGCACCAAGCCCACTGGCTAGCACCTAGTGCCATGTACTTACTCCCTGCTGCTCCTCCTCTCTCCTTGCACTGCTCCTCATCTTTATTTCAGCTACTGAATTTTCACGTGCTGTTCAAAAGAAGATAACGCTTCTGTTAAGTCAGCTCCCAGGAGAAAATTGCATACAAGGAGAAGACATCGGAGAGCATTTCCCGCTGCTTCTCCAGGCTGTGGTAGGTGACTCCTGTGAGCACCGTCACTGCAGGGCTCTGTAGGAGCCTGCGCACCCGCAGTCAGTGACGACCTGTCGGTACCATTTGTACGAGGACTGGTGTTGTCTCCCCAACGCCAGCGCCACGCTCATCAAAGCATTGCCTAATCCCCCTGCCCGATCCAGCTGGCTACGTTACAGGCTGTTTCCTCACCAGCTTCTTTGCTAGAGGCAGCTGCTGCCTGGCACGGATTCGCACTGCCCTTGGGGCAAAGCACAGTGAAGGGGAACCCTCTGGAAGGAACGGAAAGTTGCGAAAGTTATTGCAGAGCTGCAACTAATTATAAAGCTCGGCTGATGATCCAGGCTCTAGGCAGGGCCTATGAGGTCAACCTCACAGCGCAGCTTCATTCTGTGCTCCACAGTTGAATACTGGAGCACATACAGCTACACACTGGTCTCTTCTCCCCACAGAGCATTATCAATAATTTTGCTACAGAGGGAAAAAGTGGCTACTCACTTGGCCCGTGTGTGGTAGTTATCGAGGCACGGACCTCCCTGCTGCACCAGGCAGACACAGCCCTTGCACATGCTCTTCATTCCAAAGTGGATGTGAGGAATTCAGAAATACTGCTTTCCCCTTAGTTGTGCGTGGGTCAGTTTATTAAATGGATTCCTGTAATAGTAAGTGGAAAAAAAAAAAAAAGATTTGGAGTTCATCTAGTGACTGGTTCCTGTACAGTTGTGCTAGGAAGAGGAAAAAAAAACATGTACTGTGTTTCTTTCCATTCTGCCTCATTTCTGCCTCTCCTCACTTCCCGTCCTCTTATCTGCCCATGTACCACAACAGATTTTTTTCCATAGGCAAAAGAGCGTGGGTGAAGCTCAGGAAACAGGCTAATTTCCTGGGCAGTTGGTAGCCTCTCTGTTTGTGCTTCCCCACCTTTAGCCCTACTAGAAAGGGCAGGCGCAGGCCCAGCCTTCCTGCCTGAGCGTGCTGGCCCCTGCTCTGGCAGAGGGAACTTCTGTCTCTGGGGCGGTCAGGCTTTTTCCCCTCCCTGCACCACGAGACTCCCACCTCACAGGCTGCTAACTGCTCCACAGTCACATGCCACAGGTTTCTCCTCATGTTCTTATTATTATCTGTGAATTTACCTGTCCTACATTGTAGCTGCGAGAGGAATGGTGCAGTCAGGAGGGCATCCTGTCTTCTCTTCACCCTCACTGAGGTAGCATTGAGGTTAGTGCAGCCTGCAGCACTGAATAAACCAGCAATTCTTAAGAAGATCCACTCAAAACAATCTCCAGAGACCACCTCATGCCACCTGCAGGGATACAAAGTCCTACTAATTGGTTGTGCAAATCCATGGATAATCTCAGTGAGCCTGTTAATTCACTGCACCGTCCCAAACATCCCATCTGGGTGGCACCTTGGCCTACCACTGTTACTCTTCTATAAACAACTGCTGCCCGAGCCCAACTGCTGCACAGAGAGTGGAGCTTCATGGTAGAAACTCTAGAGAAACATCAGGGTCCTTCAGGGTGCAGAAGCAAAGGTGAATAAACAAGCAGAAAAGAGGAAAAGTCAGGGGATCCCGTGTGGATTTCCCCCTTGTCCAGCATATATTCCTCCCCTTCCCTTCTCCAGCTGCCTATCAGAAAAAGAAATGGGGAAGAGAGCAATCAAGGGATTAAGCAGCAAAAAAAAATATGCCAAGAGAGCAGCTGAAGTTCTCATATGAACCAGTGCTAATGTACAGCTACTTTGGGGCCAGTTGTGCTGTAGAGAACATTCATACAAATGAAACTGATGGAGAAATGCTGTGAGGGCAAAATGGAGATGCACAGCTAGGAGCCTGCCTAGCACTGACGATCTTTCGCATTCATAGGTTCGCTTTGCCTTCAAGTAAATCTAAACCACCCATGCCCTCTTTTTAGCTTAATTGAAGACTTCCATCTTGTTCGAGCCACTTTTATCAGCTGTGATGGGTAAAACATATTTGGAAAAATGCTGCAGCCAGCATGTATTTGTGTTCTCCTTCTGACACTTCAAAAAATGATTGTGCTGAAGGAAGGAAGCCTCCTCCTCTTCTGGTCTCTCTAGCTGGAAAATCACCTCTGATCTTACTGCCCTCCTTCCTGCTGTTCATCCTGCCAATTAAAACTAGCTCTTGTTATGAACTGCAAATAGTTTCACTGTGCTTTTAGTCATTTTGTTTTCTTTTCTTTTTTTTTTTCCTGGCTTAGTTCTCATTCTATCCACGAGTATGGGTTTTGGCTTGTAATTTGCATCCCTTATTCAGCTCCCATTTTGCTCTCAGCTCTCGTTTGCTGTCAGCCTTCCTACTGCCTTGCCAAACATCTGCCAAGCTTCATGGTTCCTCCTGTTTTCACACGTGGTGAGTGAATGGCCTCACTTCAAAGGAGCTGGTACTTTGTGTGTGAGGTGGAATGACAACAACTGTGATTTGCCTCTGCAAGGTTTCCCCTCCAGGCACATCTACATGGGTTATGTACTGGCATCCTCACTGCACTCGCTTCGGTGTTCAACTTTCTGTGTTTCAGTTTCCACGTTTCAAGTAAAGTATCTCTGGGTGCACTCACTTAAAACCGACCACCATGAGTTGAGACCATTCACATTTACCCTGCAACTGGAAGCAGTTCCACGTGAGCCACTGAGGAGCAGGTGTGTGTCACACTGCAGGCGTTTCTGTCACTTTCTGTTTCCAGTACTGGCAATTTTGGAAAAGGACCCTTGAGCCAAGGGGGCTTAACTCCTAGGAGTGATCAAACTGCTGGAACACGTCTCTAAACAGATGAGAAATTGATTCTGCCCTGCGCATGTTCAGCAGCACGCTCTCCAAAAAGAAGAAACAGGACACAGGAAGCACCAACACAAGGTGGGAGAATCGAGACCTCAATCCAATGTACTAGTAATACTTAGCACTGTACATCACTATAATGTTACTTACAAACATTAACTAATAAATCCTCACAACACCCCTGCGAGGTAGGGAGGTATTATTATCCCCAGTGTACACATGGGGAAGCTGAGGCACAGAGAGGCTAAGTGACCTGCCCAAGACCAACACAGCCAGGCCAATATAAGAATGGAGACGTTCCCAGCTTCCCACCCCATGCTGTCCCCATCAGACCTTGTTGCCTCTCTGGATACTGGGATCTCAGGAGGACCCTTCTAAAAGCAATGCTTGGAATTGTTGCCTATTCATAACTTTTATTTGCCTTTAATGAATTAATTCACAGTTTTCCCTCATACTGTACACCGCGCTTTCACAGTCTGTTCAGCATTCTGTGGTACCCCCCAGCCTTCTCCTCTGGCACTGGGACAGCTCTTCAGGGGTGTTGTAGGGTGCTCTGTGCTTTCGTTAAGAGGATGTTTAGAAACAGTTTCACTGGCATTAAATTGGGAGCATGTGAGCTCTCGCTGGAGACTGGAAACACAGCGGTGGGGAAGCAGGCAGAGGGCACTGATGGTAAAAAGGCATTTGTGACCCCCTGCAAAATGACCGGTGGCTTTCTTGGTGTCTTAGCTCTTCCAAGCTCCAGTAGAAACTGTTTGTCTCCAACTTGCCAGGTCAGGAAGTAGTTGTCTGCAGGTTGCTTCCCTAAGGTAATAAGCAGTCAGCTCAGGACCAGCAAGGTCCCCAGCACTGCCTACACCGTGTGTTTGACACTGTCTTGGAACAAGGCTGGATGTAGCCACTGTGCTCTCCTGGAAAGGGGAAGGGATATTACCATGGCCGGCAAGCAGCCATATCCAGCGTCTGAGTTTCTTCTTTCAGAACTGGGATTCAATGAAGAGCAAGGGGAAGTGGATGGATGGAGCTGGGGATGAGGCAGAGCAAACAGGAAAATCCACCAAATGGGCTTCTAGGAAGGAAATGTTCCCCTTTGGGCATGTCAGCTGAAGCAGCTTCATTTTCACAAGGCTTCCTTCTCTCTCTGGGAACATCTGCTGAGCTTTATCTCTGTCAGCTGGATATATCGTATGACATTGGTATCTGCACGGAAAGAGCACACACATACACATACAGTGGTTACAACTCCCTGTGAAAGACATACATGGCCACACAGGCGCTTTCCTATCTCTTTTTCCTTGGGAGCTGCATCACTCCAGCACTGCCTTCAAGAAGAGCCCAAGCATGAGGGGGATCTGAGTTGAACGCTGCTGCTCTTATTCCTTCACGTTCTTCGCTCTCCTTAAAGCTCACATTTGGGAATCCTTCCACCATGACAGTCCCTGGCTTCATTTTTGCCATATGCTGCATGCTTCGTACTGCTTAGCCTATCCTGTCTGGTAAAATTCCTGCAGACAGAGATCTGTTTCATCAGCTAGCAGAGAGCTCTGAGATCCCACTGTTACAGAAGTGGTTAAGTCGAGTCCTCTTCCTTCTAACTGTTTTTAGTGCATTAAGACAGCACGAAGAATACACACATTTTATGCATCTCCTGGTCCTAGCAGTGTGGGCCTCTGTTCACCCTGAAGCATAGGTTGATAATTACATTTCTGAAGAGAGGCCTCCTACCTCTGCACTCATGGCCAGTCTTTCCTTGAATCCTGTTAAGGTACTATCATGAGGGTGACTTTCCACCTGTGGGTGGAAAGCACCCACTGGTGCTGCTATCAGTGCAAAGTTTCCTGTAAAAAAGAGGGAAACTCCACCGTGCCCTCAGCCAGAGCTAACACAGCAGGAGACTGCTCAGTTTCCTGTATCTCAAGACATTCAGCAAATGTGCAGCAGGGTGGCTGTGGGCTGAGGCAACGTTGTGACTTCTCAGGCTGTCTTTAGTGAGATGGGTGTCTCTGCTGCAGGCTCAGCTGCACCCCCCTATTCAGTTCAGGGGGTGGCATTCAGAGGCCAAGATACTTGTCCTGCTTGGGACATTGGCAATGAGGCAAGACAACGAGTTCTGCTCTTGCTTGTACTGGCTAAAGTGCTTCAGCCTTCTGGACTGTTAATGCACCAGTATT
>JAVCKT010003723.1:22785-40121 GCA_032273925.1 Rhynchotus rufescens
GAGGCCAAGATACTTGTCCTGCTTGGGACATTGACAACGAGTTCTGCTCTTGCTTGTACTGGCTAAAGTGCTTCAGCCTTTTGGACTGTTAATGCACCAGTATTTCATACCAACAAAATTTAAAGGAGCTTTTTTCTAAACTGGGATCAAGTTTTAACTAAACAACTTTCAGCAGTGAAAAAATTTAACCAAGGGACTGAAGTTTAGAGCTGGAGTAAAATCAGTGAGCATGCCTGGAAGGGGGCTAATGGAAAGGCAGAGGGGCTAATGGAATGGTATTCAAATCCAGAGTCCTGCTGTGCTGCCTGCCCCTGACACCTCTCTGGCCTCTCCCCTTCCAGGCTTTGATGGGTTTTGATGGGACCTTTGATGGGAGGTCAGCATCCCTCCCCAACTTGAGTGCTTGCCTAGCACAGGTGATAAGTGATAACTGAGTAGGCATGTCAGGAAATCACACCTGCCTGGGCCTGCAGGGACTTGATGACTGGCCAAGAAGGCTATGTGGAGGTGGGGTTTAGTATATAATTAGGTGATGAGGAGCTGCCACCTCCTTTTGGCTTGAGTGGAAGGGAGGTAGTTGTTTATGGCACAACTTCACTCACCTGGGAGATTTCCACATGCCTGAGGAGCCAGGAGCAAAACAAGGTGTAGCTGTATAGAAGGTAGGAGTAGCTTTCACTGCAGGTTAGCTAAAAATCTCCCCTGCAAGTTTTGGCATGCTTTGCTTCCTTTTTGAGGGCTACTATTTTATGGAAGAAAAATAACGAGCAGAATTTTGTTTACAAAAGAAAAAGAGCCCTGTCTTTCTCTTTTCTACCAAACAGTGCTGCACCATTCTAGTCCTGTCTGCAGGAGTATTTCATAGCTGAGTATAAGTTTGTAATGAAAAGGGGTTCCTAATCTCTTGCTGAGGAAGAAATGGTTGCCTTTCACTGAGGTGGCAATCACAGATAAGGACAACTCAGGTGACAGGGCTGAACTTACACTGGCAAAACTATAATCTGACTACAAGTCTCCTGGCTCCTAGGCCTGTGCTTGTGCTCCCTTACAGGGTGACATCCTGCAGCTTTAAAGGCTATTTGTGTGTCTGTCTTTACCTTTGGTAGAAATGTTTGTGTGCCATTAAGATAAGACTATGCACTGTTTTCAGTTCCCAGTACATCCAAGTCACAAGTGCCCGGGAAGCCAGCTCTTGGCCTTAATTGTGCACCTGCCATTAAGCAGCACGAAAATCTGGCTGCTTCTTTCAGTTCATGTGTTTTTGGAATATGAGTTTTTCCAAGAAGAAAAGCTGTCTTTCAGAGCTTAATTGCTGGTGTTTGATGTTAGCAGGTCAACGAATAGTCCATCTTTCAAACCCAGTAAGCAGTTACCTTGACAATGTGGTCGGATCAGCGGGATCAAGCTGAAGGGTGCTTCAAGGTAAGGGACGTGTCTGGCTGTGGAAGTTCACTTTGTTACCTGCTGCACCACTCTCTGCCCAAGAGTTCACAGAAGGTTACAAGTGTGCTTTGCTTTCCTCTTTGTTTCCAAGATGTTCCTTAGTAAGGGGTGTTATATAATTATCTTGTGTAATTTCAATCTGCTTTGGTGACTTTTTTTTTTTTTTACTTTTTATTTTTGAAGTAAGAAATCAGGCCTTTGACAAACAGTAAACAGCCATCAGGGATTTGCTGTGCTGACAGACCTTCAGCACACTAAAACCCTTTGCTAACTAATTCCTCTTTATTATTTAAAATCCCCCCCACCAAAGAGAATAATTGCCTGTGATTTGTGCCAGAAACATTCCTTACTAGAAAAAAGAGAACACACAGAACCTGACTGTAATAATAACAAAGTGTTTTACTAGGGAGCCTAGCAAAACATCATATAAAGAAAAGCAATTTTTTTTTTGATAAAACACTGAAACTGTGAACACTAAGTTTATCCAGGTCACATCATAATTCTTGCTAGTGTCTGTGCCCCTTCTGTTGTATCTTAACAGCCCCCTTTTTTTGTTACTGTATGTATTCACCTCTTTTCCTCAAATCCCCTGCTAAAATTTCTATAATCTTAAGACTCTAAGCAGAACAATGGCTCCCTGTGCTGTAACAATAACAGGGAATGGTTTGTGATGCAGAGTTGAAGGCCAGAACTGTTTTCTTGTATACAGTAAGGGCCTTCAGGGACAGTTTCTGATACTATTGCTTTCTGCAAAAATGTATTTGAAGATATTGCTGTGGAATACATAAGTATTTATTTTAAGAAGCAATAAGGGACATGAAATACGGTAACTGGAGGGGGGAAAAGGGGCACAAAAATACATATTGTAAAAATGGAAAGAAAGCAGTTCAACTGAAATAACTTTTGCACATCTGAGCCTAGTCAGAACCTCAAGGTTAGGGTAACTTTGTATCTTCCTCCAACTGTTCTTCTTTTGCATAAGCTTCTCCATTTCCTTGCTCTGGCAGGGGCTGAAAGCAGAAGGGCATACCGTAAACTAAATAGGCTAAACTGAGCTTTTAAGCGCGTTTTCTGAGCCAGTGTGGTGTGCACAGCTGTGCTGTCACACTGCCTGCAGCCCTGGGCCAAGCATGGCAGATGGAACCAGGCAGCCTTATGGGGGATAGAGGGGAATGGAGGGCCAGGATTTCATTGCTCTTCCAAGTGCATCCTGCCTGATGTTTCCTCAGGACACTCACCTTAGAAGCCCAGCAGGGCCAGTCCCTGTAGGACATGAGGCACAGTCGTCTCTCGCAGCCTCTTTTGCCTCCTCTGTTCCAAAGGGCACCAGTTTCCCTGCCTCTGCCAGAGCCCAACTCCTGCCTGATTTCACATTGCGTTCACACTGCTCCATTCAGGTGCAGATAGAAAAACTGCTCTGTGGGGTTTCATTGCACATTGCTTCTATTTGCTTTCTCATTATTCTTTAACTGTGCTTTGATTATTGTAAGCTTTTTTAGCTGTTTTAACAGAATTGCTTTTTAAAAATCTCCCTGGCTTTATCTCCCTACTATGGGGTTCTGTTGTACTTTGATAACAAAAGCACTCCCTCTGCACTGATGGCTTCTGAATTTGAGTAGGTCAGCATAAAGGCAGTTGTGCTGGCAGGGCTAAGTGGTTTAAATATAAGTTCTGTGTCCAAATTATTTTGGACAGAGGCTGAAGGATACTTGAACAGGGAAGCAACTTTTTTTCCATTGTAAAAGTTGAAATGGATTTTCTGATGAATGCTCTGTATGTAAGTATGGATGTCTTTGATCACTAGTCAAGTGATGATGGTGGCTAGAAATAGTTTTCTGGCTTTGCTAAGGGGGGAAACATTGTTCTTGAAGATTCAGGAAATATGTTGGGCATGCATGCTGCTTCATCCTGCTTTCTTCTTCAAAAACACAATAGGAAAGGGAACACAAAAGGGAAAACACAAAAGGGAAGAGGTAGAATCCCCAATGCCACAAGGGTGGCATTTCAGCAGTACAGCTATCCTGCAGGTCCTGCTGCAGTCTCTGCAGTACTTAATAGCTAACATCTTTAGGCACTGCCACTGCAAGCTTGCTGCAATACTAGAGAATTCTTGAAGTATGACTAAGGCCCCAGTGAGTCATACTCATCCCTGTGGAAATCAATGGGATCAAACCACAAAGTCCAGTGAAAAGAAATGCAAAAGCACTCAATAGAGTCATAGTCTCCTTCCCCATACCTGTTGGCTGGCGGGCTCTTGCCTCTTTCAAGTAGTAGAGCGCCTTGTTGAAGTCACCCAGGTGGTAAAATGCAACTCCTGATCGATAGAGTGCCTTGAAGTTCTCTCCTTCTTTCTGCAGCACTTTGAGGCAGTACTCCTTGACACGCTCATAATTCACCAGCTCAGCCTGGAGCAGGCAGGCTGCAAGAGAGGAGAACAGGGGGAGAGACGGGGCAGGAAATGTTACTGCTGTATTCCTCCATTCCTGCAATCTGCATGGGGAAGAGAACAAATTAGGTGTGGGAAATGACTCATTCGTGATTCAAAAACAAGCAAAAAGAGCTGCAGTCAATAGTTTGTTTCTCAAATTCAACTGTTTGCAATTTAAACACCGCTGCTTTTATTTTTGGCAATCCAAAGTGAAGGGTTTGTTTGTTCTGTGGGGCTGGGGGAGGCCAGCAAAACAGTAAAAGGAATTCTCTCTGGAGAACTGGAACTCCATCTGATCTAATGACAGGGACTGGCTCTGTTTTGTAGAAACCTCACTTGTCAGACTGAGGGCTTGAGATACAGCAAAGGGTAACCAAATGAACAGACATCTGACAAGGGGAGAAGACAACTAATTTGATCAAACTTTATAATGGGTTTAATGATCCAAGGCTGTTAGATTTACAACTATGTAAATGCCTTTGATGCAGGAGTTCCTATGGGAAACTTTACTAAAGGAAGTAACACAGGACTCTGCTCTGCCGGAATGTGCTGCTAGCAAACAGACACCTGGAGCTACAGCACAGTGAAAAAATGTGCTAGGCTGTGTGCTTTTTGCAAATATTTCAACCAGTTCATCACAAGAGGTCAGTACAGCTGATTTCCTAAAGGAAAAGGTAAACAACTGTGAAGAAACAGCATGCTGAGGATTTTATCTTCTGAAGGGGAGTTCTTGCGTAAGCATCAAGGAACTAAAGCAAATCCCTGCAATGAGTTTCCCACAATGAGGAGCAATATGGGGGAAAAGGAGTTGATTTGAGACAGACTTTGCAGCTTCGTTTTCACTAAGAAGGAGAAATATCCTTGCTGGCAGTGAGTTTAAATAGGAGACAGGGGCCCCTGCACTTGGAAGGACAGAATGCTGGAAGTACCTCCATGTCTTACACCAGTGCTTAAGATGGATCTTGGGGACCACCAGCAACGGCAGGATGCACTGCGGTCACAATTTTGGAAGAATGAGGAAAGCTGTTGGCAACATGCCCCTCCGGTGCTTTAACCCATAACAATTTGGGGAACGATGTGATTTTTGAGGGCTGGGGAAGATGTCTCATGCTGCAAAGGCCAGCTCAGAGGATGGCATTATTAAGTGCTGGGACCTGGAGAGAAACCTCCCATGGCAGCTGGTTGTTACTCAGTGCAGCTCTGGTGAGAAAATGTGCTGCTCCTGAAAATCCAAGTTGTCACAGTTCAGATGTCACCAACGAACAGTCAGACTTTTTTTGTTTTTAAAAAAAAGCTGACAGGATATGATGTTAGGTCAGAACTTCAATGCAGTTCTTGATCCCTCTCACTGTATCCTTAAATCATGGAACCTCTCTGTATCTCCCTTTATACATCAGGAGAAAAAGACTGACCCTCTTCCAAACCAAATTAGTCTAAGACTCTACGGTAAGTTACCAGAGCATGCACTCCTAACTCAAATACATATTTAAAGCTTAAACAGCTACTGGAAAGAATAATCAACAGGCTTTTACCCACTAAGGATTTGATGAGATAGATATGATGAGCAAGGACTGCAGAATTAGCCTTGCTATAAGCAATGTAGCTGCTAAAAAGAACTTTGTCCTATTTGCTTTAATTATGGACTCTTAATCTAGTTTAACAGTACCTGCCATTAAAAGCACAGGCTCTTCCAAAGTGTTAAAATTGTGACTGCAATGTATCCCAGCTGCTAGCTGTTTGATTTCCTTTTGGAAAACACATATTTCTAAAAGCTCAGTAGCGTTTCCTTACCCAGAGTTTGTCCCTTTCCATTTGTCAAACATTGACTTTTTTCATTCTGTTTCTAATGGAGCTTGAAATGACTGTGCTTTGTTTTTCTTCATTTTTCAAAGCTATTGAGGAAAAAAAAAGCTCTGTAAATTTATTGCTGTCTTCACAGCCCTGGACACTGGGTTCCTCCTTTTATCTGCTGACCAGTAGCATGCACACCAGAGGCAGCAGCTCTGTGCACACTGCCAGTTTGATCCAGCCTTTCATGTTCTGTGAAGCCGCCATTTGGAGCAACCAGAGAATTTTAAGGCCTCTGTTTATTTACTACTTAGTATTTCCAATTATAATCATAGAAATGACTGTGAAAATGAGGGGCAGTCTGGATACTCACATATATTAATCATGTCATACTGGACTTGCTTCATAGATTGGCTTTAAAAAAGGGAGTCCTATAAATCCTGCCAATTCCATAAACCCTACTGGGCTCCTGAATATCCAGCAGCTCTGCGACTCACATTCCCAGCAAGGATTCCGCTAACAAACATCCCTAGTAACTAATGCACGTGGCAGAGAGAAGTCAGCACCACATGGCTAGTAGGATAGCTGCATTTTTATCTCCACAGAATGAGCAGATGGATATGCAAGAAACAGTTATGTTGAAGGAGCTGGCCATTTGGAGAGCCGGGGTTTGAACCAACTCTGTTCTAAATGAAACTGAAAGGAGCTGCTCCCTTGAATATTTAGAGGGGAATGCTCTGTTCTTGGTGGAGTAAAATGATCTTAATGGATAGTGATTTAGTGAAAATGTTGAAGCTGTTAGTAACTCAGTGGTCAAAAACAGAAGGAGCCTGGACTCCTTGTGCTTCCTACTGAACTCTATCAGAAAATAACTGTTTTGAAGATGTGTTGCTTTCCTGAAGAGAGGCATGCACCTCTGGCTGGGAGTGTTTGTTTACCACGTCAAATGCTTCCTCACCCTGCTTTTCTGCTCATAATACGCCCCCGGTGAGTCCTTCAGAGGAACAGGGTGTCAGAACAAATTAAGGGAGACATTTGGCCATTTTGCCTCATAAAAGTAGTCTTAAATCCTCAATTCCTGGACTGAATCTATGCTAGCCAGCTCCATCATTTGCAAGTTTGAAAGATGTTGTATACACTCAGTACCTGTAGCTAATGGTACTATTGGAGGAATCTGTTTGACCCTGAACAAGTTAGGCAAAACAAAGGCTAAAGCCCCTGTAGAATCAAAATACAGGTACCTTTTAACTCTTGCAGGTAGCTCTGGTTAGCAGTGGTGGGAAGTTTTGAGAAAAATCACTGCTGTTTAGGGTTTGTGATTCTTCTTTACTGTTCCTCAAATTCTATTTCAATTCCGGATTACTTTTCAGGCAAGCATCTAGGCTTGACAGATGCTAGTGAGAAAAGGATCCAAACCAGGATCCTTTCCTAAGGTCTACTTCAGCTTCAACTACCAGAACTTGTTCTTGTCACACCTTCGTCTGCTACCCTGAAAAGCCTGTGTTTGCTCCTGCATCTGAGCTTTGGGACTCTGATCAAATCTCTGTAAAATTTTACTCTGGGTAAGGAAGTACCCCTGAAAAATCTTCTGCTTTCTTCACTTTTATGGCTCTTCTAGCATTGAAAATTAAACTTATTTAAAAATGCTGCCAGTTATCATGTTACCAGAGAAATATCTCCAGGTTATGTAATAGCTCGATTTGGCCCGAACTTTTGGATTCTGATATTGGCTGAGCCAAGAACTAAACCTGGAAGCAGGATGTATGTCTATCTGACCTTGGCACATGCCTTAGGTTCAGTGCATTGTGTTGGCCATCACAAGAAATACATTTACTGCTTTTTCTGAAGGAGCAAAAGCCCTTGTCTAACACATCACTGTCCCCCAGGTAAGATGGGGCCACTGCCTATTTTTAAGGCTGCCTAGGCCTTTCCTCTGTAGGACGGACTTCAGCTGATAGCTTTGTTAGTTGTATGCACTGGACTAAAATCTTCCAGGTACAATGTCTGCATTTGATGTATGTTTTTGGAAAGTGTCATTCTAAACTTGTAGGTATTTTTGAAAAGTAGGGTAAGGAAATACATCTCAGCCTTCCCTTGTTAAAGATCTCTGGTGACTGTCTCTTTGGATTTGTATTGAGTCCTGTCATCACTTGGCTTTGTAAACTGAAATTTGGCAGATCTCATTTGTGTCAAGCAGGTGCCTTCTGTCATCCTTAGAGTAATGTATAGCTGGCCAAATGATAATTTCCCCAAAAGAAAAGCATCTAGTACTCAGTAGAGATGTCCTAGAAAAAGGTACTCAGATCTATTTAATATTCTGTCCACTCTGGACACAATTCAGTCTAGGTTGGGAAAGAGTGTGTAAAAGAACATCTTTTACAGCTTCACTGATCAAAAGAAAAAAGAGCAGGAACTGGAAATTAAACTAACCTGGTTTGTCTACCTTGGACAGAAACACAGGGACAGACACTGACACTTGGAATGCAAGAACACTGGGACTGAGAGCTGTAAGGGGACAGACACAGCCATAGGGCTGGAGAAGAGCTGTAGTGAGGGGGCAGGACTTGGCCACGCACTGAAGTTTGGGACAAGCTGTTGAGAAAAGAGGCATGGGGCAGTCAGCGTGGGAGCAAAGAGGAGCATTCCCAACAGCAGATCATTTAGCCTAAGTTACATTCCTGCTCTTAGCAAGCTTTGCCACTCTCCAATGCCTTAATTTAGTCTTTGCAGTTATTCCCTGGAGACTGCCACAAGCGTCCTGTGCAGGAACTAACATTCATATGGCTGAACAGCCCCACAGGTACCTATGCAAAGGGGTCTGAATCCAAATGACCTGTTTTCCACCCTCGAGAAACTGAAAATCCAGAGGATATTATATTTGCCTTCCAGAAACTTACTGGTGCATTTGGCTTGCTTTCGCTGAGGCGTTTACTGTGATGGAGCAAAGCTGTTAAGACTGATCTACAACATCCAGTGATTTTTTTAATAGGCAAAATGCAAGTATATCTTCATTTGTTTGGTTTCCAGGCAGACACAAGTAGCTAAACTGATTACTACCCTCAACTGAAGTGGATTGTCCTTTTTTACTGCATTTATTTTTGATTCTACCATTGGAAGTTAACTGCAAATGTGTGGATTATGGCTCTTTAGAAAGTGCGAGGTGCTCTATCCACTATAAACTTGATGTGCATTTCACAGACTGATAATGCCATTCCCAGAAATAACCGTGGTTTAACCCTGCAAAGTACTCTGCTTTCTGATATGACCTCGACCTAAGTATAGAAACCATCAGCTCACTGAAAATCTGTTTAAATTGCAGGAAGATGGAGTACATTCTTGTTCTAGTTCTATTTTGGAAAACACATGATTGATGCTTTGATATAACTGCTTCAGGGTTTTATTCAGACGTATGATTAAGACCTTTATGTATCATTGAGCAGACTTTGTTCTGGCATTTCTTGCAGCCTCAAAATGGGAGGGTAGACTAGGAGTGTCTCGTAATACTTGTGCTATTTAAGAAGAGTTGTTGTCCTTCATAGTGCTGCTCTTCCTCAGAGAAGAAAAAACATGGCAGTGATAAGGTTTGTTTTAAGTGTTTGGGAAGAGAAGTTATTGGGATATAACAAGATCATCAATAAAAGTATTCCAGAAAGAAAAAAAAATCTTTTGGAATAGATAGCAATCTCCTAACCATGCCACTGATGGATGCATCATTAATCTCTGTGCACTGCAGTCTGTGTAGCTGATGTTTTGTAACAAGCATATGGAGCTGAGGGTGTCCACTGAAGGAATTAAAAGGGATACCATCGCTACGTGACACTGAAAATTTGAGTCCTTTAAGTTTTAAGCCCTTTAAGTTGTAATTAACTTTTAAAATAAGTTTAAATGTTGCATAAGATGATGCTGAAAATGCAAGGGGTTAGCTTAGACTAAAAGTCACCTTGGACTTGAGCTACTATAGTTTTAATGTACAGCGTAAAAAGATCTGTATGCTTGTAATTCTATATATAACTAACTAAATCAAAGTGGATCCAGATTTTCCTGAAGTCAAGGTTACTGGTCTTCTGTGTAGAGATGACAGAGACCATGCAGGTTGCATGTGGATGGCAGAGCCCACCTTTAAAACTGCATTTTAATTTGTTAAAATTTTCAATCCTGAGTGAAAGGAGCTGTATAAGATAAGGGAATGTAAGAAACCTTCCCCAGGTCAAGAGAACAGAGGTGGTGAAGCATCCATATCTGCATTAAGCATCCTATGTGCTGGGCTTTTCAAAAAGGTAACCCAATATTCCTCAAAATGGGATGCTTAGAGGCCTTTGGAGAAATGCCACATACAGTTTCACCATAGGGCTGAGAAAATAATTAGGATCTGCAGTTTTTAAACAATTTATCCCACAAAATATTTCCTTTCTTTCTCTATAGTCCAAGCTTGCAAACAAAGGATTTCCTGGCTTCTCACCAGTAAGAAGCTAATTATAGATGGCTTGATAATGTCTGACAATAATCTGATCAGATGACTCCTACTTCCTGGACAATCTTAATGGGATCAAAAGGGAACGCCAGAATTATAGTACAACTTCTCAGCTACTTGTACTATCATTTACTCCTTTCCATGTATCAGAGGTCTGAATATGCTCATATGTTTCTGCATACAGGGAAATATGTAGAACATTGAAATCCAGACTGTATGACAGACTGCCTTGCTCTGCTGGGAGAGATTAATGCTAAATGAGGTGTGAATCCACAAATGTTTGTGGAGATCCCAAAGTCATTCACCTCTTCCAAGCCACCATCTCCTCCTCAGCCTGACTTTCCATTTGTAGACGGATTGTGACTCTTTCTCCCCATTCTGCTTCCCTGGATATGTTTTCCTTCTGGTACATAGCATGGATTCCATCATTTCTTGGCTGCTCCAATGGCCTTTTTATCTCCTCCAGACAGGAGACTTTGACTTTGTAGCACCAGTTAGCTTTCCCAGGAGATTTGAGCAGTGAATGAAATATATGGATACTTCAGCCATCATCTTGGAAGAGGCAAGGCCAAGCAAAAATCTAAGGTAAGGAAGGAAAATGGAAACTCTCATCTAGCAGCTCTCAAAGGAGCTGCTCACCTGTGCACTGGCTTTTTGAGGCTGGCAGCCCACTAGCTAGGAGAGCAGGACTATCCTACTGCCCTCTCCTACAGCCTTGGAATGCACAGGGAGGTAAAAAGGAGATAAGAAACAGCTAATGTGAGCTGTCAGAGCACATCTGCTTAATTTCAGTTTGATAGGGTTATCAATCTCAAGGATGGAAAAGAAACAGTGGAAGTTACATATCTTGATTAGAGCCAAATGGCACTTTCTGCTGACATTTTCTTAAGCAAATTTTAGGAGAACAGTCTAAATGCTCTCCTAAATGACTTAACTTCACTGTCATAGTGGAACATAACATTAAGCAGGATTCTACACTGACGTGTCCTAGTGTGTTATTCAGTATTTTCAATAAGGACCTACATAACAGAATACAGACTGCTCCTTCAATCTGTGGATAACACCAACATGGGAAGAGCTGGCAATATGCTGGAAGACGGTGTTAGCACCCTCACAAACTGGAGCAGTGTCCTGATAAGAACAGGATGCAGTTCAATAGGTGCAAATGAAAGGTATTATAATGAGGTACTACAAAAGAGCTTAAGGTGGAGATGATCTTCAAATTGCATCTTCTGATCTCTGTGCCTTTGATTTTTTTTTTTCTCTGGGAGAGGTGGGAGGAAAGTCCTAGCATTTCATTGGTAGAGCAAGAGTATGTGTATGCAAGTTAGTTTTTAGTCATGTTGACTCATCTCCACTAACACTAATGTGTTCTGTTGCCACATTAGAGTAGATGGAAATAACTTTGGTTTTGCTAAGGTTGTTCTTGTTGATTAACCTCCTAGGTTAAACCTCCTAGAAGGTTCCTCCTCTCTGACTTCATATTTATCTAGTATTTTCGACCCATCTTTATCCTTTAAGATCAATACTCATCTAGTCCAGCCTGTACAAGTATTTTGCCTTAAGTACAACTTCAGGTACATTTAGCCATGTTTAGCCTTCAGATATACTAGATCTACTGTGCCATTTGCTTATTCCACTGCCCCTCCCTTGCTATTTGCCTCTTAAGCTTTTCAGCTCCTATTGCTTTCCTCATTTTAAACTGCTGCACCTATTTCCCATCATATCCTTTCTTCCTCCATCCATTTGTGGCTACTGAAACCCACTGGAGGAATCTGTTCTCTTAACTGTTTTCACAAGGGAAAAGTACCTAGAATTTTATTGGAGATTAGCAACAGCAGATGGTGATGACCATTGGGTGAGTGCTTGCAGTTCAACAGAAGTCCAGCTCTGACAAGTGCTATCATGTACTTTTTACTTGTTATCAGTGAAACGTACTGGAATGTTGTGGACTCTAATGGGCCCAGCTGAGATGGAGAGGGGATTTTATGTAGGGAGATGCTTTAGAGGAAATAATGGGGACTCAGGCTGCCCTCTTCACTGAGGTGGGAAGCCTCCTTTGCTCATAGTGGTTCACTGAACAGACAAGTGACGGCAGCCACGTGAGATGTAGCTGCAGTGGCTTGAAGGCTCTCAAATGAAGTCGCTGACAGTTGTGCATACCCTGATTACCTTGAGCCTGGCTTACTGCAGCCTGTTCAATTTGGAACGAAAGCTACTGCTTTATCCTCTGCTATTTACGAGGCGGGATGATGCAGCCACATAACATCTGTGGGCTGTGCCCTATGGTTGCTCTTAAGTCATCTTCTGGGACATGTGAAAGAGCTGACAATTACAGAGCCTGTGGAGCAACGGTGAACAGCTGCCTCTGAGGCCACTTCCTTGTGCATCTGTCCTGTGCATAAGTGATAGTGGCTAAAATGCTCTTGTTCTTCCTTGAGCTCTCCCTAGTTGAAAAGTGTCATATTGGCAGGACAGACATCAAATGAGGAGGGACATTTATTTCCTAAAAATAATCCATTCACATGTTTTATCCATATCCAACACAGCCCAGCACTTCCACTTTAATTAAGGTTTGAAATAGAAAGAATCCTTTGCAGCTTTGTAGGAGAGATGGAAAGACAGGAACTCACCAAATTGGATACAAAAGAGGCCAGGGCTGACTTCTTGGAGAGGGTCATATAAACTTGGAGAGAGAAAGAGGTATAAAAACTCTCAAAACTCTATTTTCTTTAAAAATGCACCTAAACTTACAAAGAAGATTGCTTTGTTAGCAACAGAGCAAGTGACCCTGGCTGTCACCATGCTGTGATATCTTGTGCAGAGTGAGCTTAAATTTCACTTCTTTGTGTATCTAGGCCCTTGCTTCTTTCCTGCACTCTACTTGCAACTATATAAACTTAGCATCATTGAAACATCTATCTTTCTATCAAATATGGTTAGTTAAGAGGGAACTGACAGGTTCATCATACAAAACACACTTCCTTGACTTCCTTTGGAAAACAGGCTAAAATTAATAAACTGAAGATGAGTGACTCAATGCAGTATTTACTTGATAAAGTCTAGCCTTGAACTGTGCTGGAGCATAAGCCAGTTCTCTGTCTAATTAGGTGTCTTCTTGTCAATGTGAGTTGCAGCAAAGCGCTTCAGGTAAAGATCTCAGTGCATTCTCAAACCCTACTAAACCACGTCTGTGCAATGCGTTGCCAGTGCTTGAAGGACAAGGTAGGCCTGTATGTCTGCTCTGGGGCATGTGCAAGGCAGTTTCTATCCCAAGCAGAAAATTTGTTTTCAAATCACTGTACTGATTCATGCTGATAACACAATATCCTGTCTTGACTGTGCCTTTTCAGTTAAACTAGGGAAGATGAAGTATAGTCAATGGGCTAATGAAAACAGAAATGGCTTCTGCTGACAGGCGAAATAATAGTGTTAAATATAGATTGCTAATAGAATTCCTCTGGAATTCATTTCGGAATTGTGTTTAGTGTTTTCATTAATGCTCTTCATGCAGAAGTATGCGTATTCTACTAATGGACATGCAGGTGGGTTGTACTGTCATAAAGAATGAGGATGATGGTAACATACATAAGTGCATCATCTGGTGGATAACTAAATTATTTGTGACATAAATCAGTAATAAAAATGTGAGATTATGCTCTCTGTAACTAGTAGCAGATTTTTTTGCCGGAATTTTTGAGCTTATGAGTTGGAAACATCCACAAAAGAAAAGGATGTGAATATGCTAGTTGATCATAGCAGGACTGAGTCATTTATGTGACACGGCCTTGCACAAGAAAATGAAAACCTCGCAGAAGTTTATTCATAAATTCCAAATAGTTAACAGCTGTTCTCAAGCATGAAAATGTAGTATTTGCTTTACAGTTTTATCCTATTAATATAGCAGTGAATGTACTCCTTAGTTACATGTCTAAGCTGCCTTTTCTAACCTTATTAGGCTCTTTAACTCAACGATACCTTCTGGCAGAGCGCTCCAAGTTAATCAGCTCTAGGTTTTAAAAATTTTCTACTCTCTTTTTTTATTTAATTTATTCCCTTTCTCTGCTTTAACCCCCTGAATTACTAATGAAAGCTCCTGGGCTGTTTCAGTTTGAATTCCATGACAGTACTTAAGAGAATGTATGAAGGAAAATGAGTTCATTTTCTTTGTACTTCCAGTATAGGTGAGGATGTTTTGTGCCTCTCATTTCCTTGTGTGCACATGCACTAGTGTCTCTTGACCTGTTAATCACTGCAAATCATTCAAGAGGATAGTAATCTAGGATTTGAATTATGTTAGTATTAAAAACATAGTGACTAAAGTAGTAGCTGAGGCTTCATTTTGCACCCTATTGCCTGATGACAGAATGACTGCTACAAGCATGGGGCAGAGGCTCTAATTTGGTTCTTTCTGAAGAACTAGCCAAGGGAAAAAAAAAGTGTTTTTGCAGATGAAGGCTTAGTACTGACTTGTAGCAATGGGTCTTCCAGGAATAGATTCCTTCCCTCATGTTTCTGCTTCTGCAAATCTGGGTGAGGTAATGAGCTCTCCAAATAGATCTGGCCAGAGAATGGCTACACCATTCCATTATAACCTGTAAAGAGTGGAAGATACTTGGATCTTTTTGTCCTCTTCATCTCTGAAAGCATGAGTTGGGTGGAGAAATTTGATTCCTCATAGCTTCTTTCCCATGGTTGACGGAAAGATCACTTTTTATAAGACACTTTTTCCACTGGGATGAATTTGTGAGTGATGATCACTGTAGCGACAGCCCAGCCGGGAATTTGCTGGTCATTATCAGCCCAAGGAAGTACTAAGAGGCTGACATAAATCTTCAAGTTCCAAATACTTCTGCTCTTAATTTGCTTCTGGGTGTAAGTTTCTTCTCCCTATGCTGCGGAATGTACAGGGCAAAGTTGTGCTTGTTTTCTGTTCTACTGCTTCGGGCAGCAGTAAACACTTCTGCTGCCTGCAGTCAACAGCTTATTTGAATTTGGGAGTAAAATAAGATAAACAGGGTTCGTCTGAGCAGATCTGAACTCACTGTCAATGCACTGTTAGGCTAGGCCTTAGAGAGACATCAGATAGGAAGCACATTTCTACTGCTGCTGGATTAAGTTCTGCCATGGGGAGTGTGAACCCTCTTGTGTTAGAGAACAAGGAGACTTGCAAAATGGTAGTTACTGCATTTGAGTTTGTGCAGGAAATGAGCCATTTTTCTGATGTGGCCAAGGCCGAATAACAGTAGAGGGGTGAAAAACTACAGTTGTAATCAGTCCATCACAGGATGTTTGGAATCAAAATTTGAGGGAAAACTAGCTTAGTGGTTCTCTGCTGGTTGACCCAACTGCTCTCTTCCAGCAGCTCCCAAGGAACTAGATCGACAGCTAGATTAGTAGAGTTTTGCTGCCTGCCACTCTGATACGAAAAGAGTTGTTGCTGTCGTTGATGCAGAACAATCTACATGACAGACCTCTAAACTGGCAGCAAGGAAATGCAAGAAACAGTGCTCCTACTGAGGAAAGAATGGGAAGGGAATACTGAGCAGTGGCTGGAGAAGCCTCTTGGTCTAGCAGAGTACACTTGATGTCAAACATAGATGTGCTGGAGAAGGAGAAAGGCTATAGTCTTGCCACCAACACTCAGCATCCAATGTACTCCTGGGCTTACATGGCAATAGAAAAAGGTCTGTTTTATAGTAGCGTTCCACCTAGGAACAGGTAGAGTTGCAAGTCTTGCCTTGTTGACAGCATACAGGAGTGAACAGCACTGAGATGCCATGAATAGTCAGGAGCTTGGGACACAGGATTTGCTGCCATCAAATAAACTGCCAGCAGCTTGAAGGAATTCAGGTGCAGCAAGACACCCTGGGGCAAAGTCTGAAAACACAGTAGATGAGTTGACCCGGTGAAGGGACAGGAAGGGGAGAGGTCTTTGCCTGGGAGGCTGAGAAGTCTGACATGGAACATTGCAACTGGAAGAGTCAGCAGAAGATTTCAAAAGGGGAAAGGAGTGTGATGAGTGAGAGAAGGACACTAGGAATGGACTGGAGCAGTGCTAGGATTTCCGAGGACTGCTGGGAAGGCTGTTCTGGTAGGCATGTCTGCTGAGGAAGTGGAGGCAGACAGGCACTGACTGCGCATGCAGACCTGATTCCACAGACGAGAAACATGATGGGAGCACTGGGTACACAGGACAAAGCCAAGGAGAAGCAGATGGTGCTATCCAGCCTATTAGCCTCAGGGTGATGACATGTCAAGAACCTCAGAGTGGGGAGATTGGAATATATTTTAGAGACCATGACATTAGCTACTGGAGAGTGACAGATGAGTTCTGGCAAGTCTGGCTGTGACAGATAAAAATCATTACTCCCAGCTGTCCCTTTTGCCAAGGGTTACAGCAGACTGTAACGTGACTGTGGCTAATTTACTTTCATGAATTATTTTAGCACCATCTTCTGCAGTGTCCTAAACTAAGAATGGCTGTAGTGAGGCAGGACTGTGTAGTCCAGCTCGAGTTCAATGATTGCTAATCAGAGCTGCCTGGGGAAGAGTCCAAGTACAGGGCAAGCTATACTGCCTTACTGCCATCCCTCAACCTCAAAGGCTCTGAGGTACAACTGAATGTTCCTTAGCTGAAGCTACTTTCAACAATACCAGCAGATCCCACAAACTGCACTGATTCAACAACCTTTGTTAAAAAGGAATTAGGTAACACTCCAGGCCACCACAGAATTTACCTGCATTCATCTATCAATGTCCTAAATATACTGTTTCCCATCCAAGATGCAGTGCAGGAACAAACAAAAGGAGACAGGATCCTAGACAATCATTAGTAGCAACTTGCTAGATTGCTAGACACTGATAGCTAACAGTGACTCTTTTCTCTTTTTTCAAAGCATTTTTAACACACAGGATTAGTCACTGGTATAGTAACCTCTGTAAGTTAAATTAAGATTAAGAAATGGTTGTCTGTTTATATCACTGTTCTTCCTTCATGAGAACACAGAAGGAAACAAGTAGCCAGTAAATTTCCTACAAACTTCAGTATCAAGTTTCTCCCTTCATTTTGTTTCCTCAGTTCCATACTCTTCTGTATGTTGTTTTCTGTGAGATGGCACAGTGTCAAGAAGAAACTGGGACCAGGCAATACTTAGAGCTTTCTTTTCATTCACTGTTCATTTCCTTACAACAATCTCTATCAGT
>JAVCKT010003723.1:40221-58622 GCA_032273925.1 Rhynchotus rufescens
TCTATTCATTTCATGGACCTTAGAGTCTGTGTTGCAATATCAGCTGCTTGCTGCACATCATTTCAGAGCTATTTGTTGCATCAAAACTATCATGTGTCAGTATAAAGTGTCCATATGAAACTTAGTTCTGTCATATAATCCTTGCATGGCACACAAATATGTTTATAGCATCTTTAGTATCCTCCTCCTTGCTGAGAAGGATAGATGAATGGAAGGGGGAGGTTAAAGTTTCGTGGCCTTGCCCCTGAGCCCTGATACACAATGTACAAGAGCATCCTCCAAAGCTGGAGTGTAGGTAGAAGGTTCAGTCCTATCTTCACAGCAGCCTGTACGCTAGGGGTGCTTATATATTTATTATAAATAAGCATAGGTGCCCATGCAGGGTCTCTGGAAGAGTCTGTAGGGGCCGTGGTGGCGCTGCCCTCGTGTGGGATGCAGGGAGCCCTCGGAGAAGGATGACGCTCTGGAAGTCGGGAACGGTGGTGCTGGACCTGGGCGCCCATGGGTGCCCCCCACCCTCATGATCGAGACAAAATCACTTAGGCCCCCGCCTATTCTGTAACCCCGGGACGTGTCTGTGATTTATTCAGAGCTTTTTGCTCTCGAGTAGAATGGGACCTGGTATCATTGAAGCCTTGGACAGCTGCCACAATGCGAATGTTAAGTGGTAGTAATGAGCAATACCGTCAAAATCAAAGGAAATATTCACATATTCAAATGAAAATGTGAACTATCATCAGAGGCTATTGTTCTCATTATGGAGGAATTAAAATTATTGCAGCTGTTATGTTTCACATTCTGATTAGTGGTGGATAAAAATCCTGGTTTTGAATAAATGATCTTATTTTTGTGAGAAGGAGGACCGAGTGTAAGAATCGTTCTAGCTCATGTGGTTCAAATACAGTATTTAGGGGAATAACACTTCAGTTACAGTAGGATGTTTCACCAGTTTGTTTTTCTGTAGCCAGTTTTGTCATAGTGTGAGCAAAGCACATGCTAAAATCATGAGGATTTCACTGTTCCAATTAGAAAAAAATATTATGAACTAAAGGAAAAATAACACTTTTATCAGGGTATAGTGAAGACTTTGGTATCATTTGTAGAGAGATAATGTTTCAGATATAGCAGTTTGCCATAGAAACATATTTTTTTCAATGTCTTATCTGATCCCGGTAAATACAGTGGAATTCTGCTACTGTTGCACTAATCTTTATTAAGCTGCATTTTTATGATACTATAGAATGGCAGAGCGCTTTTTTTTTTTCTTTTTTTCTTTTTTTCTTTTTTTGCCATCCTGCTGTAGTGACTGGAGTTTTCATTCATGAGTAACAATTCCACAAGTCCTGCAT
Source organism: Rhynchotus rufescens (assembly GCA_032273925.1). Lineage (NCBI taxonomy): Eukaryota > Metazoa > Chordata > Aves > Tinamiformes > Tinamidae > Rhynchotus > Rhynchotus rufescens. The sequence goes on from JAVCKT010003723.1 coordinate 41,571, forward strand.
AGGAACAGGAGGAAGCAGACTGGCCATACAGCAAACATACCTGGAGCTTTTCTTCTCCAAACAGTGAAATACCCATTTCAGATCGGTCTTCCCTGATGTACTTTTGTGTCAAGAAGGCAGAACATCCTTCTCTTGCTTTCAGGAGCAACAAAGGCAGACACGCAGTGTTAGTGAAGTCTTTTGCATGAACTGCAACACAGTTGCACCTTTGCTTAATCAGTTTTAATAGGATAAGGTGCAAGGGGATGGCACGTGCAAGCACGGACAGTCTTAATGGTGAACTTGAGAAAATGTGTCCTTGGCACTTGCTAAGCACTCCCTGCTGGGTTGCTGAAATTCATATTGTCTCTTTCCAGAATAGACTTCCATTTCTTGAACAAGAATCTGATGTTCAGTTTTGAAGCTGCTGGTGTTTGAAGCTGAGCTTCAAACCTGAGAGATTTTATTTGGATATATTGTACTATCCAAATAGCTTTCCTTTTTATCTAGGTGTTTCTCACATTATAAATTTTACCTCCTAAAATGAGTTTTTGTCAGTATTTCTTATCAAATCATAATAAAATATTTTAATAACACAACCTAACGTATGCTAACAAAAGTGTCCTACCTTGTCTTTAATCATTGTTCTTACATATTATTCCTACAGCTCCATGGAACAGAGCTTAATAGATAAAATAAATCCTATTTCAAGTCAATGGAATGGTTTAATTGAAGTATAGCTGGCAAAATGCAGAACATACCAAATTATGCAGGAATTAAGATTAGTACCGCTCAGGGCTCTGGAACACCTTACATTTCATGTGGAGCAGTTCAATTTCAGGTGTTGTTTTGTATAAAACCCACTGTCTTTTCTGCTCTTAGATTAGCAGGCATCAATCTCAAATTAAAAACAAACAGCGTATGAATCCTTGTGTATGTTGGTGTAAAAGTGTAATGGTGCTCCTTGTTGTGACGCCGTAGGATAAAGAGCTTGTCCTTCAAGTTCAAACTATTCAGTTTGCATTTGAGTTTGACGTAGTCTTTCCAGTGATTTGTTGGCCAGAAAAGTACTAGATTTATTAAACACAGAGATTTGTGCTGATTTAATCTGCTGGTAGAGTTTACCCAGAGCCCCTGTTGGGAAGGTTTGCTATTTTCCAGGTATTTTTCGTCTCCTGATTTACTTACCCACCTCTGCACACACATTGTGGATGCTTTTGGGATCAAGTAGGTGAGGAGCTGGGTGACGGTCTGAAGGGGAAGCATCTCTTTCTGCTGCTGCGTTGGAAATGCCGAGGCAAAGATGTGCTGTCTATAAAATGAGTTTATCCCACCTAAGTTCATTCTGGAGATGACACTTCACCAGCTGAATCATCCCTGAAATTGAGCTGCTACTGGAAGTGAATTGTGCATTTTATGGAATGCTAAAAAGCAGTAGTAACACAGAAATATTAGAGGGGACGTAAAAGATCCTTGAAAATAACACGATGAATCTGTATGTTAGTTTACTATAATTTAGTTGCTAAATGATCCTTTGTTGATGGAATCTGAACTCTTTTTTGATGCTAACACCCTTGAAGATTGGGGCTTTGCTATTGGCCTTCAGTTTTAGGAACCTGTGTTTGCAAATACTGGCCTTCACAATCAAGCATGCCAGAGTTTGGCTTTCAAGCCCACCAGACTTAGGATTTTAGCATTATTTTTTCTCTTCTAAAGTAATTTCAGTTTTATCTGGGCTTTGTCCATTTTTTTAAGCTATTGGTCTGATAAGATACCGCTTCCCAAATTTCTGTTTTACCCTGTGCTCTCTTTAAAGAATTCTGTCCCTTAAATATAGTATTTAGATGTTTGCATTTGAGGAATTAAAAGTAGTTTCTCCAGGTAGCTGCTAGGAGAAAGGAGTGGTTGAGAGCAGTAGCTTTTGTATTTTGTGAGCTGGACCATAATGAAATTTTCTTGTCAGCATAAATTTCTATAGAATATAGAGCGCAACCTGCAGCTGCTTTGCCCAGATGTTGAGGAGCTGATGCATTCTCTGCGAAATGCTCATCACATTGAGGCTGGGGTAGTTCCCTAACAGCCTGTAAAATCCGGGAGCTCTTTTCAGAGCAGGATTTTGGTCACATGTTGTGTGTGCAGCATTAATGAAGTTAAATATACGCCTAAGAATTTGCAGGACTGAGGCCACAATGAGGTCCTTTTGTCTGTGATGTCCTAAAAAGTAATTGCAGAGAAAGGAGAAGGTTGGTGCTGTTACGTCAGCTTTCCCTTGAGTAGAAAACCAAAGGTTCAGTCTGGTAACTTGTGTGGTATTAAGTAGATTATGATTCGTAAGGGTAACGGGTTTTGACTTAATTCCTGAAGCTACAAGTAATCTTTAAAAGATGTTTAATAATCATTTGGATTGAAAAGGCATTTTTAGGCCTACATAAGAGGCAAAAGATCATGCTGATGTATTGCAAAGTGTTCTTTCTTGGCTGTCCTGCCCTGCTGCTGTAAAATAGCACACGTTCACTACACCGAAATGTGAAATAACATCGTTAATTTCATAATTCTCATAGTATTGCCTCTTCCGTCGCTGGTAAGAAAACAGTGAAGTATTTGGTAACACAGCACTGCATTAAGTATTTTAATCATCTGTATTGACATATCAAACCTAGGCTTGTATTCCCCTTTGAGTCGACTGGATCATCTATTTCTATTCCAATGTTCTCATTTTTAAAAGAGACACTAGTTGCACACTCAGATAAATGTAACGTTGCTGTTTCATGCTAAATTTCCGTAAAGGTTGTTGTGCTAAATCCTTTTTTTAGCAGTTCAGAGTTATTGCAGTGCTGTACTGTGAACAAGAGCTGCTGATCAATGACTTACTAGTTTATCAAATGGAATTTCCTTCTTACTATAGGTTCATGTAGATGACTATGTATGCATGTATAGTAAGCACATAGTTCCAAATTTGTTGATCAGGCTTTAAATTGTTATTTCTGTAAAAAGACACCAACATTATCTCATTATTCTCTTCTCAGAATATATTTAATACTTTCTCCATCTCACATACAGGAATGGAAAACAAGTTTATTCACCAAATATAATAGTTATGTGGGATATAGACAATATGAAGAATTAGTGTATTCTAGCCTGCCACTTCTTGATTTCTATGAACTTGACACTATAATAAACTAATGCATAATTTTTAAGTAAGTCTATTCAGTTTCTAATTTTCTCTAAAGTTGTATTAGTTTTCCTTCTGATTAAATTGTGGTAGAAAAATGAAAAGAAAAAAAAAAGTGTTACTCCATAAGCAGTTGTCCCTTTGTTTGAAGGTTCAAGCTCAAGTGCGGCATGCAAAACTCAACTTCGACAAGCTGAAGACTGATGTCTGCCAGAAAGTGGACCTTTTGGGAGCAAGCAGATGCAACCTCCTTTCTCATGTGTTAACAACATATCAGGTATCCAAAGAAAACATTGACCTTCAAAAGAAAGATTTCCTGTTAATGTACATTCTCAAAAGACATTTCTATGGCAGTATGCAGATATGGCACAACTATTAATACAACTATTAATGGGGGACAAAGTTGTACAAAGTTGGCAAAAGCAGATTGGTATTTAAGCTAATATTGTATTGAAATTCTACCTTCCATTACAGACTACACTTCTTCATTTTTGGGAAAAAACCTCACACACCATGGCAGCTATCCATGAAAGTTTCAAGGGTTATCAGCCATATGAATTCACCATGTTAAAGGTAAGGGCTATTTAGATATGCTTATTTCTTTGATGATAAAAATAAAAGACTGTACAACAAACTATGTAGAAAGTAAACATGCATATTTTGCATGCTTGTCCAATAGTTGCTGTTTTATCTCTGGTGTTTCTTTTCATTGAAATATAGGTTGCCTGTCAAATGCAGTTGCATCCTTTGGGATTAAAGGCTGCATGTAGAGTGCTGTGATTACGGTCCTGTCTCAGAAGAAGTCATTATTCTTTAAGTGTATGTTTTAAATGTGCACTAGAGTTGTCCTTGGTTTGTCCTAAGAATTGTAAATCCAGCAGAACATGGGATGTCTATTGCCCTCCAAAGCCCCACAACCATATTAATAATATTTTGGTTTTGCATCTGTTTCTAAAAACTGCTGCTCTTTAAGAAGACTTTATCAGAGTGAATATAAATAAATAAATGCTCAGAAGTACCGCAATTGTACTCAATACTTTTTACACCTTAAAACATTGTTTTGTTCGACTAGTGGTATTTGGTGAATCTTTTATAAACTTTGAATATGGAATAATTCAATATCTGATGGTACTCTATGAGTTCAGTGCTTAGGCAAGAATCTGAAACTAAGCACTCAACACGGTCCCTGCATAGGAATTTGCTTTGTACTTGGAGATTCATTAAAGATATGGGGAAACAGTGGAAAAGCTCATTGACTTTCTAGTTGCTTCTTGTTGTATTTGTCCTGTAGTTATTCTGATTCTATTTGCATGGGAGGAAAATAGCATTTTAGTCTGGAGAAGGTCTCTTGGCAAGATTACCCCCAGAAGAAAAGTGAGGAGTGAACAGCTTGCAGCAAAGTGCAGTTTGCTCTGAGAGAGACAGTCCACTTTCAAAATACTTGTAAGTCATGGCCTCAATCCATGAGATGTTTGCATGTATTACATGTAGTAGAAGTTGGGTTACACTCTGCTGTCGTCTGTGGCTGTCCCAGAGCTCCTGGAAAATAAACACCTGGAGATATGGAATTAAATTCACTGCAGACTACCAAACTTGTCTGTACATGCGTATGCTATATTTAAAGTTGTTTGCTATAGCATGGAGCAAAAGGGAGCAGTTGCTGTGCTTTGAAGTGCACAGAGGCTTGCAGGAACTGTTACTCCTGCAGCTTGAAGCATCAAAACAAAAAACAAAGAAATGTCAAGCTTCAACCTCTTCTAACTAGAGGAAAACACAGAGAGTCTGTTCCGGACAGCATTAAAAGCCTCATAAACTCTCCCAGCTTAATCCTGAAGAGTTTTGTCATGCTAGAAAAGTCCTTATTAGTATGAAGTTAATATGATTCTTCTCTCCTAGTCTGTGTCACAGACAGGGGTCCTACCAGAGTGTATCAACAGATTTTTGCAGCATTCCAGTTTGGGCATATTTAATTATCCTGATGCTACCAGTAATTGCTTACAGACTCCCCAGTTAAACTCCGAACCAGCAAGGCAAGTTTATTTCTCCACCAGCACCTCCCATCACAGCAATGTCTGGCTCATGGTCCAGGTTTAGAACAGCCAGAGTCCTGTCCAGGAGGATGGTACCAGGCGACTTGCTCTTCTGCTCAGAACTTCTGGATGTGTCAAGTCCTGAAGTCCTTTTTCTGTCTGCTTTGAGAACAACCAATTTCAGACTAATTTAAGAGCACATCCTATGTTTTTGCTGCATATATAGTCTTTAATCTCTCACATATCCAGCAGGTTGTTTATTTTCCTAAGACAAATGCTCTTTCAAAAAGTATTGCAATAGTTAGACATCTTGGAGGAAAAAATCTGTAGCAAATACATCTGTTCTGGAGCATAAAAAACCCAGTTTTACCCTACAAAAGATGACATATCTACTGGTCATTTCATGTATTAAGAATGTTTAATTAGGATATGAAACTGCTTAAAACATGCATGAAATCCTTAAATGTACCCCTTTCTACATATTTAATCATGTGTCATCTATTCTAGAATTTTCCTTATTTTATAGATCTTAAAAGAGATCTTTTCTAAAGGAAAAGAGGCCCAGGTAATTTTCTGTAGTTTTGACTGTGGTGCTTGCAAGTCATTCTTGTCTTTGTTGTGATTCCAGCTGTGATATTAAGGCTTAACTTCACTCACACAAATGATCCTTCCAGCTTAAACTAGTCATGTGTGTATGCAACATCAGACTTATAATTTAAAACAAGAATTCAATTAACAAGAATTAACAAGAAATGTTAATATTTCACTTAGATGTAGAGTGGCATATTGGAAAATTAGAAGGTGTAATGCACTGGAAAATTATTATTTGTGTTTTGGAATAAGAATATGTTTGTATGCTAGCTTCACCTCAGAAAAAGAGACTCTTAAATGCCTCCCATGATTGTTTCTGAAGAGAAAACATTGTCTTTGGAGCTGTTTGCCTAACTCCCTTAATGAAAAGCAGCATTTTTTTTCTTTTTGCTTCAGGGTGTATGCTGAAGGTAGTATAATTGTGCTATTGCAGCTGTATTTCCTAACTGCTGGCTTTATACTTGATGAGAGATGGTTATTAATGTGCTAACAACTCCATGTATTGTGATGCAGAAGTATCCGTTACTATAATATTAAAGATGATGGGTTGCTGTTCTGGTAAAACTCAAAAGATTTACTTTTCTTGGAATTACTGTATACTGAATGTGTTCAAATTTATTTCAAGAGCTACTTTCAAGAATGTCATTTCTTTCTAATATCTTTAACTATTTATTTGCCACTGTTAATCTAATAATTTTATAGTTACATTTTCTATACACTTGCTATTTCTTTACTGTAATACCAGACTTACTGAATAGTTTATATGGGCTTAGAAGCAATAAGGGTTCTGGGTTAGGAAGTCAGGAGGCCAGGATCTCTGTGCCTCCATTTATCTGAATGCAAAATGGGACACTGTTGCTTACATAGTTTACATAGAACTGTGTTTGAATGAGTCCTACAGTATTACTGTGTTCTGCTGACCTGGCACCCGTTCTCATTCCTGCCTTTATTGACTTTATTCACCATTCAAGATTGCGTAGAATTTTATATCTCTGGATTCCCTTCTTCTCCATAAATCTCCATGAGGAAATTCCAAGGCCACCTGCTTTTCCTCTTCTCTTTCAGACCCCCCCTGCACCCCAAACTGAAGTGTTCTTGCTTGTTTCAGAATTCAGTCAGTATAAATTCACATTTATAGCTTTTTTTTTAATATTTACATTCTCTAGATAATGAGAGTGCTTCCCTCCTTCTGATACAGCTTGAAACATTGCAGAGTGTCAGTGGGTTGAATTTTTATGCAAGTTGTCAATAGTGGTCACGTTGCTGTGGATTCTTATTGAGAAAAGCAATTTATGATTATTTTTTAACATTCACTTTTATTTCATACCGTTTTCTAACCTTTCTATTTTTTAAAGGTGACCTATCAGTGTGTAGTGCACATGGGGATGTGGGAGGGAGGAAGGGAGAGAGGCAGGAGACAGGAAAATGATTTTGTTATTTGCTAGCCGAATTTGAGGGTATATTATCTAAATATCAAAATAATCAGTTAAACAACTACTGCATTAAAATATGACTCCAGTTTTTAACAATTTTCATCATAATCTCTGCCTCTCTCTGCTGTCTTTCATCCTTATATTTATTTTTCTAATACAGGAAATACTGACTCCTATTATCATGCTGTTTCCTTCCAAAACGTACTTGTGAACTCCATTTCTACATGCTGTTTCCACAATTTGATCCAAGTCCTTTAAAAATGTATTTCCTGAAATACTTTGAACAATAAAGGAAGGAAGCATCATAATATAGAAGGAGGTTGATGTTTTTCCCTTTTTTTTCCCCTTGTGAAGATACTGGAGATTTTGCTTTTGTTGACTATTTTTACACTTTTATATTTTGTTGATTTTCTTACACTTTTATAATGAGGCAGCAGTTAAAGTAGCTCCATCTGTTATTCAGAACCATTATACACATTTTCTTGGAGTGGACTCTGGACCACTACATATCCATTTCCACAGTTCAAGCAGTTCCCTCTGAGCAGCTCTGCTTAGTGCTGGAACAGAGTTCAGTTTTGTTTGGTTTTGGAAAAGAAATGCCCATCACCTAATAAGAAAATGTTCCTTGGGGCCTCTGTTTATTTTTGCTGCTGAAGCCACGCAGCATCCTTTGAGGCACGGTGTCTGCAGTGCTTCAGGTGCTCGTGACAAATTAATTTGTGGAACAGAACGAAGAAATAACTTACTGAGAGGGAAAAAATCCATCTGTAGCACATGAGAAAGCCATTACTTTGGTTTCTAATATATTGGTGTTTACATTTCCTCACAGAGACAAATACCAGCTTAAGCAGAAATTGGAATGCCCCTCCTAGTGCCTATGCTCTGCTCAAAGGTACAGTGCAAATATGCACTGCTAGATGAGTGGGACAATTTTTACCATAACACATGGACTGAGGGCTCCAACCTTTATTCAGCAGAGCAGACAGACATAGTGCTGAACTTTTTGTTGTTGTTTTGCTATTCTGATGACAGATACTGGCATTTCATTAAAACTCCAGGCACATTTTTTTTCAGTTCTATGTGTTTTCCCTAGAAGGTGGTTTATTTATTTTATCCATAACTTTTTTAGGGAGGGGGAAGATGAGACTGTAAGACTTCTAAGTCATAAATAAAAGTGAATACAACTACTTGGGACTACTCAAGTGCAACATGTTTTATTTTTCAGAAAGCTGAGTCAGATCTTGAGAAGAGGAAAATAATTTTATCTGTGTAGAAAAACCCTTGGATAGACCCAAATGTTCAGCCGTAGTTATCTGCTGCCATTATTTAAATGCTGTCTTTAGTTATGTAGCTTTTCTGACAGAAATGGTAATTAATGCATATCAGAGACAACCAGTGGTATATTTAGCGTTTGTATATTCCCAAAGAGTCTCTATAAAAGGCCTTATAGTACATTTGTTAGTGCAGGATCTGGGTAGCAAAATCTCATTACGCTACAAGTGCAGAGATTCGGTAAGTTTTGTCAGGAAGAAAAAAAAAGATAAAGATGCAGTGAGGAAAGTAGAGGTTTTAAAAATGAATCTTTCTCATCTTAAGGAGAAGCCCCAGAAGTGACCAAGTGCCTGTGTTGCACCTGGTGTAGATGCGTTTTTCTTAAAAACATTGGGAATGGAGCGTGTGTTTCGAATAGGCAAGATCTGTGTTCTTCCATGAAGCCTGTGAGCTTTGGGTTCCCGTGACCCAGCTGGAATGAGGAGCTCCTCACATTTTTTTTTATTTCTCTTTTTTGATTCACACATGGCTTTGACACAGCTCAGAAACATTTATTGCTTAATTTACATAGGCTCTGTAGAGTTTTGCCTTATATGACCCAATTCTGCTTCCCTAATTCTCTTGGCTTTCTTTCTTCTCGTCTCTGTATTGACTGTGACCTAGAGCTTACAAGATCCTGTGAATAAACTAACAGCGAGAGCGGAAAAGGAGGACCTGCAGATTGCAAGCTCCCAATCAGCACAAGATCAGCACAGTCAGTAAGTCACATGTCCGGCGTCCCCAAATAATGTGCATTTTCATCTGCAGTCTGCTTTCTGGTAGATAACGTTCTTGAACATTTGTAACTAGAAATACAGGCCCAGCTGCTCTCAACACAACAACAAGTAGGAACACTCAACAGCAAGTAGGAAGCTTACGATGAAAATTCCTAAAAAAATGTAGTGTGTATATGAGAACTACCAACCTTTTTGGTGAAATTGTGTTTGAAATGGTCCCATTAAACCCTCTTTTTAACTCTTTTCATCTTTCCCAGTCTTCTCTCTATTTTTCAGCTTCTGCTTTTTTGTTTTGGGTTTTTTTTTTTTTTGTTTTTTAACTTTGCTTTAGTAAAAGAAATGGTGAGCAGCTTCCCAAGGCAAGGGAGCAGATATGGGGGCATTGTATTTCCTTCTCCCTCATGCAGCGTCCCCTTACACCTGGGAATCGGATATGGATTCCTGATTGCTTTGGGCAGCGCTCAGTTTTTGTAATGTATCCAGCACTGGTTGGTAATCCAAAGAAGCGGCCGGTGCTCAGTAAAAAGTCCATCCGAGTGCGCTGATGCTATCGAGGTTCGAGTTACCTGCAGCTCCGAGGTGAGGCACTCTGATGAATGGGCTGCTGGAGGGAGAGGCGAACCGGAGCCCGAGATGTGATCCTGCCCCTTGGGGACCGCCGGGATTCAGTTGCGAGGAGAGGCAACGTGGACATAATCCTGGTGCCACCTGTTGTTTTGACTGTCCGTGGTTAAGTGAAGCACCCAGCTAAGGATCGGTTGTCAAAAAGCAGTGAAGAGCGAACAGCTTGGCTGATAATTACTGGATTTTGCTTGGCTATTTGGGATAATGTTTTTAGGAGTGCTGTTTTCCAGTTCTTTTTCTTTTAGGTGCACATCCACTGCCCAAAAGCAGTGTATATATTGGGCATGTTTTGGTGCTAAGCAGATTAGAAAAGTGCTTGGCCAAGTTCTCTTTGGCAGGTGGTTGCCTTCGCAGCAGCTGCGTGAATCTGCTGCTCCCCATGCGAGGAGAACAAAGAATTTCATGAATAATTCTTTTCTCCAGCACTGAAAAACAAAATTCTAGATTAGATGCATGATTTGTGCAAGATGTGTGTGTTGGCAACTGCCAACAAATTCTGGGGATGATATATCCAGAATTGTACTTGTTTTTATTTACAGATAAGCTTTTCTTTATTTTTTTATGACTGGAGAAAAGAAACATTTTCTTACCATACTTTTTCCTAAAACAAGCTAAATTTAAAATTCTGGAAGAATTACAGATGAGTAGAACCTGTTCTTGTCTTTAACAATTATATCTCCTTCATTATATTTATACAAATAAAATCTAGAGAAATCTGCACTTTTTATTGTAGATGTTTATTTACATTAAAAAGAGAAGGTTGGTAGATTTTGATTGTTGGTCTTCAGTCTAATTTGTCTTTAACAGAGTTTTTACATAAAAGAATTAACATCACGTAACCAGCATATATGACAAGTTGAGAAGTCCATATGAATTGGTTTGTTTGTTATTCATACAGTTCTACTATAATGTGATCGAGAAAAAATATGTATGATACCATAGCATTAAATTGCATTCTCTCTTTTTTTTTTCTTATGCTATCAAACTAAGATTGATTTCCTTAGATGAGGAGAACCATGCCAAGGAATCGAACTATTCAGGTATTAGTTTATGTTACTGCAACTTCTTAAATCTCGTAAAATATCTGTTTTTTCAATTTTTCATTATATAATGTGTATTTGGCTTCTACAAGCAAATCCTTACAAATGTGTAAAACTTAAGGGCAGCAAAGTCATCATCCACCCTGATCTTATGTGTATTATATCTCACATCTAAAATCCACACATGACACCCTCAGGTGACCATTTACCCTTGCTGTACCAGCCACAATGCTTACAGGACACTGAGGTATGAGAGGTTTTCCTGCTGAACTGATGAGCAGTTTTATGGGAAAGGCTGGAGAAAAGGGTCTGAAGCTGGGTTAGATATTTCTGGGTCTGAGCCCAAGTGAACAGGAGGAAGAGAGGTATGTTCCACCTGCCAATCATGCAGAGGTGGCCCAGCTCCCAGAAAAGAAGGTAACCATGGAGCTCACTGGTGGTTTCAGTAATAGGTGGGGAACCAGCTGTGACTTTCAAGTGTGAAAGTCAATGTTTTACCAAACCAGCTGAACCATCTCCAGCACAGTACCAATGGTGACCTGGGGAGATGTAAGGACTGTGACTCACTGAGACTTGCTGGAGGAAGCTCAAGCACAGAATCTCAGCATAGAGAAAAGCTGACAGGAAGTTACTAAAGAATTCTCAAAACATCAATGTACATTTCACAGAGGCAATCACAAACCTCTAGGTAAACAAATTAACCTTTGCCTTGTGTTCTTGAAGAGGTTTTGTGATTTTTGACATCTGCAGGTAAGTTGTCGCTAACTCTCCTGTAACTCTTTTCCTCCCAAAGTCTAAAGCATTTCAATTCCATCCTATCAATGCCAAAGAAACTACCACCTCAAAAAGGAGATCTTTGTTCTCCATAATAAAAAGAAATAGGTAAGTACAGAGTATTTCTACAGAGCAATTCACAGCAATGACTTCTAAGCCCACTTTAATCATGTGGCTGATTTGAGGGCTCATTAAAATACTATGCATAGTCACATGTGTGTTTTTTTGTGCCTGCAAATTGCACCTACCTAGAGCAGTGTCTGCATCAGGCCTGCAGGTCAGATATTCCCAAGTACTCTGGCTGGGTAGATGATCTAAAATAAGAGTACAAGAAAACTCTCATCTCTATCAGTGAGAGTGTGGACCACATCCTGCTCTTGCTGCTGACTGTCTCCCTTTCACATTTCATGACACTCTTAGGGTGTTTTTTGTTGATGTAGGAGATTAAAAAACTTCACAGCAAGCAGCAATCCAGTACTGTTCTAACACCCACAGAACCATGTGCCCTGGTAGAGTCTGTACGTGTAAGCTGCTATATCCTGTAAGAGGGATTTCAGAACTCCCTCTGAAGACTCTTGGTGGATGGTCAGTGGGGATGAGTTTTATCAGCTTTTCTCATGTTCAGTCATGTTCTTGCTTGGGTGAACAGTCACCAAAGTCTGCATGACTGCTGACTTGGGAGCAGCAGCTACACCCTGATTTGGAATCTGACGGTGAGTGCTGGAGGTTCCTATGCTACTCGAAGTGGTGTGTTTTGAGACACTGACTTTTGCCAAATTGACAGCAGGCAAACCTGATGTGACCAGGTGAACACCAGTGAACACTTCCGAAGGGTGAACCTCATCATCCAGGCTGAGAGGTATCTTAGACTGCTACATTTTGTAATATTCTGCAGGTACGTGTGCCTTCCTACCAGGTCTCCTATACTGTGCTAAAAACACTTGAAGCAGGACATTAAATGCAGATGGGTAAACTGAGACTGTAAGAAATGAAGTAATCAGATGATAATCATTTAGTATAGAGGCAGGATAAAAAATCTAGATCTCTAGTATTCGCTACATTTCCTAATCCATAGCTTGTTATCTCTGGTTCTCTTTCTAGTTTTCTCTAGGGCTCCTCTAGCCAGGACTAGCTCTAGAATTTCTGCATGCTTAGGCAAGCTCACAAACATTTGATCATCATACTAACTTTCCTTCATAAGAAAAAGCTTAAAACTATGCTTATCCTTAGCATTTTGGTGGTTTGGAAGGACTAGGGCTTGTTTGTCTCTGCAGAACAGAAATAGTCCTTTTGATCCTGTAAACTGTTAGGCGGTAATGCTGAATAAAGCAATCATTGCATTTAATATGAGCAGTGGTTGCATTTATAGTTGGTAAGTGATCCCTACCTGCATGCAGTTCATAAAGCATTTAAGATTCTTTTGGATAAAAGATCTATGCCCTTCTAAAATATCTTCCCCCCCGCCTCTATGAGTGAGTAAGAGACAAGATTGATATTTGGTCAGTTTGGTTTTCTGTATACCTTCTTCATAGAATCATCCTAAAAGAAAATTAAAAAAAACCCACTGGCTTGTGGAAACTCTACTCATTGCACCATTGGGGTTGGATTGTGGTTCCTGTTCTGTTTACATTTGGACTGAGAGAGGTAAAAAGAGGTCAAGTGATTTCCTTCTCCTTCAAGGTCAGAGACAGTCAGTGATTCATAAAGCAATGGCTACGTTTGCCTTATAGTCCTGCATCCGTTCTGCCAGACTCTGCTGTTGGTAGGATTTTTCTATGGCTATCACTACTGCTCTTGCAACTGACAACATTTATCAAAAAGACTTAAAGTGAAGGGAGTTTGGCAGGCCTCTGTAATACAGCAGCACTGCACTTTGCAGATGTGAAGGTGAGTCCTTTTATGGCCAAAGTCTTGGAGCTTAAACTAAGGCCTAATTGGAAGCCTAGTAAAAGAAACGTGAACACAACTAGCAATGGCAGGCAGTGAAAAATCCTAGGTCAATAAATAAACAAACAAACAGATTTGAATTCTTTGAATTGAGATAAATAGTTAAGGTTGTGAGAGTGCTACAGAGTGCAAAAAGCTGAAAATTTAAGTAACACATCAACTCTTCTGGGTCACTGATTAGATACAAGTGGATGCTCTGCCTCATGGTACAAAGATGCCTTGTTGGAGGTGCTCTACAAAAGCAGCAGAATTGAACAGGACTGTATGGGCATGTCTGTGCCTAAATTTACATTCTACAAGGCAACAAATGGACCAACAACAATTTAGTGTTTGCCCACATGTTCTTACTCAGGTAACTGTTGCACTTAAAATCAACCCCAGTTGTTCATGTGCACAACCTTCACCCATAAAATTACCAAATTCCCTTTGGGTATATATTTCCTACCTGCCTATTTGTCTAAGCATGTAATTAACTAAACATGATACCCTCTAACTGCTAATAATGTCTTTAAATATACAAGTGCGTGCGTGTGTGCGTGCACTTACATCTATATTTATGGTGCAGAACATCTCCAAAAGGCAAAAGTGTGGTAGCCACTTGAAAAGTGGCAGTTCAAAAGCAAGGTGGGCTTCTTGGATGCTAAGCTTAGAGAGTACATACAAGTGCTAACAGAATGTGATAACAAGGACACGCTGATGACAGTTGCTAATTCTACTGCGTACAATTCACAGCTAAGTCAAAAACTGCCTTCTGTAGAATGAACATGTACTGCTGCTATGCTCTCTGCTCAGTGCAGCTATTTATTTTAAAACCAGCTCTAGGCACACATCCAGTGCTCAGAAGTAGAACTACTTGCACCTCCTCTCTTCCCCACATAGAGTAACACTGACTTCTACTCAAACAGGATGCACCTAGTCTACTGCTAGAGCTCAATGTGTAAGGAAACCAGTGGCTTCTGCTGGAACACACCATAACCCGAGAGAGATCCACCACTGCACCTCACAAAATATCTTTGTGATAACTATAACTAGTTGTGATAACTATTATGACAGCTTTGAGAAAAATCCTCCTTCACACACTAATTCACAGAGCTTCCTGGTAGAATGCGGACAGTGGAAGGGGGCTAGTAGTAGCAATACTGCAATTTCAGTTGGACTGCATACTCCCCTCTTCAATGTGCAGTATTTTTTTTAAATGCTTATATTCAGACACTGTAACAAATGTGAAACCTCTCCTTCTTGAGATCTTTTTTCTGTTCCTACAGAAAAATATTACAATTGTCTGTGCAAAATAACACCTTGACCTGCTGTGAGGTTATCTCATTTCAGAAAAAGCACCAGTTATGACTCCAGAGTTGTTATACCTGCTTGGTGTTCACATTGGTAAATTTAGGTAATATTTGCTCGAATGTAGGTTAAAGATGGAGCACACATTTTCTCACTGTCTCCCACTGCTACTGCTTACAAGATCAAATACACTCAGCAGTGGAAAAAAAAATGCCTGCACAAACTAGAAACAGTAAACATATGCTGGACAACCACCATAATGCAGGACAATCCTGTCAGCACAAGTGTAAATATTTCCAGCAAGGGAATTTGTGTACTCAGCAGAAGGTGCCACAAAAGCTAATCCCAATTCCTCCCTCCCAATTCATTTGCCTTCTAGATACTACATCTCATTTGTATCTCAGTACTGACAGCCACAAAAGATATTACCTGTGAGTATTTTTTTCAAACTGAGGAACAATCTAAGCTATATTGTTCATAGCATTATAGGCTCTTTGTATAAGCTTGCCAGTCTGAAAGAGCCTTGCCTCATACAGTGGATTTTGATAAACCTGCAGATAATTGTGTCTCTGAAATATTCTAAGAGTTGTGTAGTAATAGTACTACTGTGTAATCTCACCTTGCACTCTATGGCTTTTAAAGAGTATTTTGAAGGAAGCATATTTGAAAAGGTGATAAAAGGGGTTTAGACTGTATTCTCTATTGCATCCCAATAACCACATGGAGATAACAGATCAACATGGATTGAAATAAGATTCTGGACTGGTATTTTAAACCCTGTTTACTTTAATCACCTTTTCTCTCTCTCTCTCTCTCTCTATATATATATATATATATAAATATATACACACAGTGAGCTGGACATCAGGAAACATTGCTGCTTAAATCTGTCCATAAAGCCAAAAGCCAAGTGTGAGCGACAGATGACACGCTAACATCCCAAATTTTGCCATCTTTTCCCCAAAGATGTAAAAGATGACAAGTGACCCTTCATCCTTCTAGGCCACACAGCTCTTATTAATTTTGTCAGTTTGTGCATCTCTTGCAGTTTATGAGCACCCCGTATCCTGCATGCAACTAAGGACAAGGTTTTGTTCTAGAGATTCTTTCAGCTTGGAAAGAAAAAGTGTGTGTGATTGCAGGGAACAAAAACAGCCTCCGATCTTGCAGTTCTTGTTTCAGCAAAGCTCACTTAAGTCAACAGGAGTTTTGTCTTGGACTTCAGGGTCAGGATATAAAGTAGTTCAATGCTCACCCTTCCTTTGCACCTTCCTACAGCACTTGGTCAAAAGAGATGGCAGGGAGCCGTGAGAGCAGCGATCAAATGTCCCCTGACCGCAGCCATGACCAGTGTCTAGCAACAAACCAGTACTACATTTGCTAGTATTTGATATCTGCCTTTGCAGCTAAGAGGCCCAAAAAAAAAAAAAAAAAAAAAAAGGCAAAAAAAAACTTTTTGCATCTAGTACTATTTGTAGCTATTACAATGGCTCCCAAACCTTCCCTTTCCTCGGATTGAATGTGACAGAAGGCATGTCCCTGTGCACTGCCGCCAGTTAGGAGCCCCGCAGCTGGGGCTGTGCACAGGCACCGAAGGGCACTCTGAGCTTGAGGGAGCGGGCACTGCACCCTCGAGCTGCACCCTGCTCCGAGCCTCTCAGCCCCATCCCTGGCCGTGCTTTCGGGTGAGCCCGAGGATCCCTTGTCCCCACGCTACCCCGCTCGCCTCCCGCGCAGAGGGCGCGCGGGGAGGCCGCGCGATGCCCCAGCGCGAGCCGAGGCTGGCACACCTGGAGCGCCAGCCTTGGGGACGGCAACAAAGCCCCGAACTGCGACAAAACGCCGCGGCGTGTGACAAGCAGGGAGGGGAAGGGGCCCGCGCCGCGGAGGGATGGAGGTGGTCGGGGGGCGCCGCTGACCTGCCAGGCTGTTGTAGCAGTCGACCTCGATGGCCTCCACCGCCTGCCTGTGCTCCTCGCTGAGCGCGGCCCCCGCGCGCTGCCCGCCCGCCTCCTGGCTCAGCAGCAGCGCCTTGAGCTCGAGCAGGGCGCGGTGGTACTTGCCGATGGCCTCCCTGAATTTCTTGTCCTTGTAGCACTGCGCCCCTTGGCTCTTGAAATCCAGCGC